>CAJQUW010001247.1:0-231480 GCA_907163375.1 Prostheceraeus crozeri | reverse complement strand
TTTTTGTTTTCAATTCTATGAAACATCATTAATTGTAGATAGTTATATTCCGCCTTTTTTAATTTCCCCCCATTCAGACCCTTAATTGAAGACCGTTTGTGAAATGATAAAGACCAAGTTGTTTTTCATAACTATACCAAATAACCATATGTGAAATAAAGAGTATTAAGAAATAAACCCATCACTAAGAATGTCCTTCAGGTAAAGGTTAACAGTGGTTTCAAGTTTTTTCCGCTATAGGTCACTCTTGCACCAGCAGACTCCTCGGTCTCTCTTGGGCGCACAGAAAGACAGTGCGCGACGTGGAGCTTGGGTCAAGGTCGTCTGATCTCGAAAAATCAGAGAGCGGTTGGTTGTGAGGTTTTCGCTCGTCGGCTCGCTATGCACTCCCATGATAGACACCCGATTTGGTGTGTGATACTCTTTTTTCGGGGCGTTGCTTGACTTTGTCCACGTGACCCGTCCATAAAGTGGCGTTTCGCATGGAACTTCTTTATTACTGTGATCGCATCGTCTCAATTGATACTCGTCAGACTATCTCATCACTCGGTAGTTTCGGGCGATTGCTAGGGGCTTTGAGTTTGAACACCACGGCTAGTTTGGTCGTTGTCGATGCTCGCATCGCGGTGGATGGGGACATTGTTGTTTATTGTCAAAATGTCAACAGCCAACCGGTTGAGGATCCCTAAGCTCACAGCCGCAACATAAAATATCCTCGATGGGAAATTAATACAGATTCTTATTGATTTGACACTGCTATTCATGGACATGAAGTATGAAGTCCACAGAATAATTATTCTAGTAGCTATGGTGCTTGCAAGTTGAAATGTTGACAAAATGTATACACCCAACCCTTTTAGGGTTAATAAACATCAGCAAAACTCGTGAGCCAAGCTGTGATGTTGGTTCTGCAGCCAAAACGTCTTACGGCTCATTATCCATCGAAGCTAAACCGGTCTGTTGCTTTTCATTCTATTCAGCATAATTACGCATGTCCCCATCTGTCAACCCCATTTGTAATACTTCGATTAGCTAGTTACAATTTGATATTAGCAATACAGTGTCTCAATACATATCAAATCGAAGCGTGGAGATCTATTCAGGAACTCATGCGATCTTATTGTTATCGAGAAGCGAGAATAAGTGTCCATGATCGCATGTTGATTGGAAGTCAATTCTCGATTTCATAGTTTGTCGCAATTTGTTGAATCATTCAAGTCATTTCATTTCAATATACCGAAGACTCATGAAGAGTGTAGGAAAGCGGTATGTCTGTGGAGGCAAATCTGACCGTGATGAAGCGATAAGAGACTCTCTTACATTTGATTAAACAATATGTCATTCATGATTATATGATCGAGGATGATAGACTGCCATCTGGCTTATGCAAACGTGATCTAAACCTGTTGCATGAATACAAGAATGGAATCTATCGAAGAAAGCTCAAAGTTCAGTCATTTTCAGAAAATGGTCAGTGCCAAGTTTGTAATATTGCAAGAAGCTCTCCTTTCTCGGGGAATATGGCGGCAAAAGCCAAGCGTGGACGACCTCCGGTTCCTCCGGATTCTTCATCACAAGGTACACAAATGTCATTGCAGCCGACCAGCATCAAGCTCTGTCCAAAATGCTTATCTGTTGCTGGAAGAGGATACTGTCATCCATGTACGAAAGCAGAAAAGATCAAGAATCATTGATCAAAGATCATTGAGATTTGACTTCCAAGAAAAAATTGTCGAGTTCGAAACTTTGGGCATCGGCATCACTCCGAAAGTCAATATCTTGATTCGACATGTTACCGAATTTTGTTGGCGGTATGGTAAATCGCTAGGCCAATACTCAGAACAGGCATCAGAGTCTGTTCATTTTGCGCTAAAGGAATTGTGGATGAAGCGTAAGGTGAATGATCTTTCAAAATCCACGATATGAACGAGCATTGAGAACTGTTGTTGAATTCAATAGTAAGCATTTGTAACATTTTATGTTATTCGTCGGTTACAGGGAGATGGGTTGCAACAATATTTTTTCATAAAGTGTGTGTTTTTTATCATCACTGATGTTTGAAATGACATCAGACTTTCATTACCGGGACCTATTTATATTGCACTTAATATTATAATAATACTCGTTCACGGAGCAAAGAACAATGCAAATTGGTGGGATTGCGAACAAAAATAACAAATTCAATGCAAAGTCATTAAAATGTAAATTGGTAAAGTCAATAAATTGATCATTTCATATTAAAGGAACAAAGTGACATGCTATTATGAAGTATCCTAACTTTTATTTCACGCAAAAAACATATTTAAGATCACGGCACAGGAGTGAAACTGACTGAAGCTGACTAACAAAAAAATATAGAACAATTGCATGAATATAACTTTGCTAAAAATCCCAAAAATAGACATTAGGCCTATTGATACAGTATTTCTAAATGAAATCCATTTGTCAGACAATCACATGATTTATTCTGAAGGGGCTCGATATATTTTCTAGGTAATGTATGTACCTAACAAGACAATATTCCAGACATAAAGGTATGCACATGCAGTTAATCGAATTCGCCCAATTAGCATTTAAGGAGCTAAAGTGAGGACAAAATTGCATAATAGGCTCAGCGTCTGAGGTAACAAGCATGCAGATGAGTAACATATGTGACATCAACCAAGTCTGCCCAATTTTTATTTGCAGGAACTTCCACTGATTTCTGCCAATATTAAGAAAAATATTGATCGATCAAATCGATAATTATCGATTTTCTACTAAACGGCTCGATAAAAGTCTCAAAAGTTATGAGTAAACTTAGCAGAAGAATGACAGTTCTATATTTGTTGTCCAACGTTCAGCCCCAATTTCAGTAAGTGCGCTAAAATCGCAAATTATGGATTTTCAATAATTATCGATTTTCAAAAATCAATCAATTCCATTTTCTCGATAAGGGCTCGATGAAAGATTTTCTAATTTCTTTAAAATAACTTCTCTTGCTCTAATAAGACCAAATTTTTCAAAACAAATCATCCCCCATTTTTTCGAACTTTCGTGACCTTCCTGACCACCGCGCATCAGGAAGAAGAAGAAGAAGATCAGCTGCAAAACCTCAGCGAACATTCTGGCCATGCCTTCATTTCCTTTCTGTCAGTCATTTGAGGGTTTCCATTTTGCGACAAACTAACACGAACTCAGCTTTCAATAAAAGTGACACTGACAACAGTGTTCATCCTGTTAATGATGGAAAGAGTCAAGAGTTTTGATGCTAATCTTTAAATTTTCTTTGTCATTAATTTCGGTCAATATGCATCAGTGGTCAAACCAGCTGCGTAAATTTACGCACTGCGTAAATCTGCGTAAATGTGGTGAAAAATACCTTCCCGGCGCAAATTTTTCATGTCCTGCCGCGTGAATTTATTTAGATAAAATCATATTACTGTACGAAATTCTCAAGCTGAAAATCCTGTTTGATGGTGTTTCAAGATATTTTACATCAATTTTCTTTGACGACTCCTTGACTTAAGCCACCTCCTTTCACTTTCTTTCGTGTCTTAAGACGTTTATCTACAACGATTGTGATTTCGATTACAAACATAACGCCGACCTGATGGAAGTAGAAAGCCATAAATTTCTGCGCCTAATTCAGACACGATGGCTACAGTGCTTGGAAGTCTTCAAAAGAAATTTGGAGTAATTGGATGCATTGAAGCATTTCTTTACTGTCACTACAATGAAACCGAAACCCTCATGTCCAAAGGAACGATTGAAAAGAATTTATGAGAAGCTTTTAGATCCACTGACTGAATGTACTTTTGTCACACTTCCTGTCGTTCTCAAATCTTTGAGGAAGCGTTTCAACGTCACAGCTGCATGATTCACGATCTGTGGCAAAGTACAACAAGTCTGTTGATGAAGTGGCTTCTTATGTACAAACACGAAGATCAAATAGATCCCAAGGAACCTAGGAAATGTTAAAATTCAGATGCTATTTTCCCGGACAGAAAAATCATCGTCGGCGACAAGGTTGCTATTGCAATTTAATGAATCCAAGAGACAACCATTCTACTATAAATTACGAGCCTTCTATGTTTTCTGCACTGAACAACTTATGCATTATGTATTCGCCTCAGGTGCTATGCCCCTAATGCAATTAGGCGGTCGATTATAATTGAGTAAAATACGCTTAGATATCCATATTCAACATGTATATTTTGAACTGCAATATCTTTCTCAGGTAATCTACTGCAGTAGATTACCTGGGAGTAGATTACCTGTAATGTGTTATAACACACTTTAACGATTGAAACAGTACTATGATTGAAAACTAAGTTCTGACTCACCGAAGCGAAAGAATTAGCTCTTAAATGCTCCATGAGAGCTAGAAGATGTGCCAGATTCAAAACATTGAAGACGGAATTGTCTTAGACTTCTAAACCACTAATACACTCTTACAGATAACTAATAAATTATTAATAATTACGAGATGAGTCTGAGCTTAGTTTCCAACCCAATACAATAATAGAGTAACACATCATAAAGTGCAATTGTTATAAGTACATCCATAAAAATTGATAGACTTGTTTTCTCGTGTGTTTGTGTTGTTTGTAGATACAACATTGTTGTTGTAGCTTCATATGATCCATACAGCACTTTCGACATATCTTTCTCGAATACCTCGGCATGAATGTAGGCACTATCTGCTTTTTCATTGATTCGACCTGTTTTGAGTACTGAAACCTCCTTGGATATGCCGCCTTGTACAAGTCGAGTCTTAGCAGTGCGTCGTAAAGAAGTGTTCGTAAAGAATTCGCCGTCTTTTGCAATATTTTTCATCAACGTTTTAGTGGTATTTTCAATTTTATGAATCCCATTGGGCAGCGTTTGTACCAAACAGCTCCTTTTATTTGATGTTTCTGTAAGGGCGTCAGATAAAATGCTTTGCACGCACATCTGGTCTATGTCGAATGTACTCTTTATATAATTTGATCACACATCGATCTGGGTTGTCCGTGTTCTGATAAACTCGAGTCTCTTTGGGGTCCATTCTGGCACATTTTAATCCATAACGCTTGTTTTTTTGACATTCTTTCAACGTATTTCAAATATTCTTTATCATCACTGTCTTTACAAAGAATTAATTGAGATTCGTCTCCAAATTCCATATCATGATGTTCCTTAGCCGCTCTAAGGCTCAAATGAACTCCCAAATGATAAATAAGTGTGTGGATTAGCTGATCTGGATTTGAAATTCCAAAAACTACCATTTTCCCACAATTCGTTCTCTTGTTCTAGATCAATTGGCAATGCTCTTTTCTTTGGTTTTACGTTACCGCGTTGAGCTGATTTTTTCATCTGAGCATCAAGGGAATCACGAGCACTTTTGAAATCAATGTCCGTAAAAATAGAAATTTTCCATTTCATTCTGTATTGAAAATATAGCTGTAGCATCGCACCAATGCCTTTCAACGATTCTGGAGGATACATATCTCCATCAACCTTTCTGACCTCAGCGAAGAAGTACTTCAAACAGTGATTGAGATCGTTTGGTGTAAATTCTTTCACATTTTTATATACTTTCAAAACATTATCGTCAATTCTTATTTTCCAGTGGTCATGCCAGGTGACAAATAGCTTGAATGCCCATCTCATCTTATTCCAAGTACTTTTTGGTATTCTATTATCGATATCAGAATTAACTTCTTCCTATGACATGTTTACAAATCTCGACGTCATTCCTATGTCATTGATTAGTCAAAAGTGAAGAAAGGAATGCTTGCTTAGATAATTAAGCTGTTTCAAAATTCATGAATTCAAATATGAAATATATCCATGGAGTCATGAGATATCATTCAGCGAACACATAGTATTATTACACTGACTTCTATGTATCACACAGCTCAAATCTACTCATATCATAGAAGTAGATAATAATACACTAGAATGGAAGTTTGATATCTTGCCTATCTACAATGATGGCACATGGAAAAATCTATGGTTTGTAGATCAGATTCGATCTAAAACATTATGTCATAGTCAAACTATTTGCCAAGTTGGTTGTTGAAGTTTTTGACAGCAAATTGCAGGATTTTCATGAAGAGAATTTTAAGTAAGATGGTGGCATTGTTTTATGTGAAATAGCCTACTCTTCCATGGATTAATATACTGTGTCTATTTCTACCAGTCATTGACAACTATTTTTCAACACTGGAATACGAATTAAAATTTGGTTCACAGAGTCATAATCGAAAGTAGTCGGTGTACTGGTTGTAAGAACATTTCAAGAATTCAAAGATAAAAATTCGAATTATTGGATAATTTCTCCTTCTAGTGGTCAAGAAACCTAGCGCTCTTTTGGAATAAACACATCGAAAGCTTCTTCAGCGAGTCATTTATCAGATAAATGAAATGTCGTTGGAACTTTTCAATTAATCACTAAATGATTTATATGACATAGTGTGATGATATTTTGGAAGCTCATATTCGAAAGCATGCAAAGGTTTTGAAAATTGTTCAAATATAATGAACAGGGGAATCCTTCAAAGTAAAATGAATACTGTAAGATTTATTGGCCTCTGATTTCAAGCTGGAGAAATGCATGATCTGTAAATGGACATAACAAGTTGCTTATATGTCTGATCATGCTCTTAATTGATTATAGGAGCGATATTTCAAAATGATGACCAAACATAACGTTTTAAAGGATTTCCTTCTTTTTCATCCTGTCGCCGCAGTATTTTGTAATTTCACTGTTGCTTTTGTGTACATGATCTTTGGACAAGGGGGAACAATCCAGATCGCAAATTGACTTGATAATTGAAAATGCCAACCCGAAAACAAGAAAGCCAGCAAATTGACTTGATAATTGAAAATGCCAACCCGAAAACAAGAAAGCCAGCTCGCAAGATTTGCTTTTTGCCCCAACTAAGTTCCCCCGGAGTGTGCCATAATTTTCATGCAATTTCCATTCTAGGACTTTCTATGGTATTGTTAATTTCTATGACTCATATGATGCTATGGTATTCTCCTCGCCTTCGGCTCGGAGAATACCGTAGCATCATATTCGTAGATTCTGACCGTGTAATACATCGAAGTCAGTGTAATAATATTACATAGAAAAAATTCTCCATAAAAAACTTCCTTTCGAGAATTTCTTGATTCGAAGAACATTGCTTCCGTCAATCTGGAAACACGGGCAGTCAATGTTACTAAGAAGTTGAGGAATGTCGTACGAGTTGTCTGAACTAAGGTGCGAATTGCCAAGTGTCAGACTTCAGGTAGAGTCATCAACAAATAAGAAAGTACTGGAATTTCGGATGAGGATTACATTACCTCACAAATAAGCATTCCATTGCTAACGAGACTCGTCTGATACTGTCTTATCATGCACACGGAAATGCTGATGTGGAGAGACTCTTCAGTTTATTGTCGGGTACAATTTCAAAAACGCACAAGCCGTGACCAGCAAAGTATCCGAGCGCCTACATTCACGAAATGTCACCTGAATTCGATGAATATGTTATGCCATGAAGAGCCTATCACGGAGGAGCTACGTGAACTGGCTCGAACGGTGAAGAACGGAAGACAGGAGAAGAAGAGAGTCGACGAGAAGGAAGGTGAAAAACCTGCGAAGAGAGTTGAAGAGGAGCTAGTGAAGAAGCGGCAAAATAGCGAGAAACTGAAGAAATTAGAGTTCGATTTAGAGAAAAAGAGAAAGAAGCAGGATAGAGAAAAATAAGAACATGAGAGATGGAGAAGGAGGCACCTCGGTTAAGAGAAAGCGGCAGCGGCAGCGGCTGACAAAGAAGAACATTTAAATAGAAAGAAACGAATTATTGAAAAACAGGCAAGAGAAGAAAGGAAGATTATTCACAAGATGACATGTAGAAAGGACTGGATTCTTTGCGAGGCTGTGAGCATTTTGATTTTTGTGATTTTACATCGATTTCATCATTATACACTCACCTTCGTCTTCGTAACCTCTTCGTCCTAGTAACCTCAATTTTTAGAGCCCGTTTTTATTCGAGCATGGAACATTGAAGATCAAGCAATAACGAGTGATGTGTTAAACAGGGTGGCGGCCGAGCCCGGGAATCGCACGGGAATTTTGTTGGGGCCCGTGAATCGCCCTTAAATTTTAGCGAAATAGGCAATTAGCCCTTAAATAGCCCGGGAATGCCATTTTGTGATTTTTTACCACTAAGTTAAATGAGTGTAATTTCTGTATTTCAACTGCTCTTAACATGACTGTTATTAAGCCTACTATTTCTATAAAATTTCTTCGAATTTTGGTTGAAATAACCGATATGTTTGCACAGCAAGTGAATGAAATATGCATGACTTCATAAATTTGCTTCGTTTCAACATGACTGTGTCAAAGATATTTTTGAGGCGATAGTTATGTCGTTGACGCGTCGCTTATAGTGAGATCGCTAAGGATAAAGTTTCGCAAATCAGTAATGTTGCATCTTATAAAGCAATTTGTGGCTATTCACATCGAAGTCGTTAGGTTGACAATTAATTGATTTGTACATGCAACTACAAACTCGCAATCAATCGATAGGGATCGCAAAAAATTGCTTTTGTTTTTTGTATTTCTTAACGTGCTTTCATGCAATTTCTCAACAGACTCGTAATATGTCAAATTGTCAAAATTATGCAGCCTTTAATTATGCAATTAAAGTTGAGACTTTTGTATACTACAAAAGTCATGTCTAAATGATCATTTATATTCATGTCATCAATTACATAAATTGTAAGATATTTTACAACTTTTTGAGCAATTAAAAATCTGAGCAAAAATAGCACAACTTAACACTAACGTTTGCTTATACGCCTTCATTTACACCGTTGAAGAAAACAGTGCATGAGAGTTTTGTTGGTGTTTTGAATAAAAATAATTGGCTAAGCTAAGTGATGTGTTCCAAAATCTCACAGTAAATCGTGACAAGAAGGTCACCCAAGCTAATAGGACTTATGCATGGACCACGGCTTCCGAATATCGAGGGACGGGACCAAAAATTGGGTCGCTAGTACGTATATGGAACCATCTGGAGCTGCTAGCGATAGAGACTGTTATTTTCTCGGCCACAACTATACCAGAAAGGCAAAAAATAAATCAATAAAACCCGTTCTAAATAACAAATCAAGTAAATTTTGCTAGACTATGCCATAGACTATGCCATATGTCCAGAAATATGGCCTATCTATTAAGACCTGGATGCATGTCTTTAACCGGTTAACCGCGATATACACGATTTCTCAACGCACAACGCATTACTATTCGACGGTCAAATAAAACATTTCGAGAATGTGGGATTGGCTGACAGCCTAGTAAAATTTGATGATGTTTGCATTGCTAGGACTATTTATTACTTTGAAGGTAGTCAGAGCCATGAAAGTTTTTCGAATTAACGTAATTGGGTCTACACATTTAATCACACACTTAGCCGGTTAGCTATTTTTTCAAACAAGCACAAATGATCAGACCTTCATTCAGTTTTAGCACGTGAGATGTTTATGAGATCTGAGACTTATTTTTCGTGATTTCTAATGATCTCAAAACATTTCATGCAGCAAATTGCCTTCTGAGACATGATGCTTACAAAAGCTATGTATTCTCAATTTATTGTATTAGCATTTTTAATTTTTTTAACACATGTCCTGAATTTTATTTTAATAAACACCAATTTCAAGAAACGTTGCGGAATTAATTATACAATACGGAGAAATAATCAGATAAAGCAACTTCGGCCATGGTTTAATCCAATACAGAAGTAGCATTGCCGCGTTACACCGCATTCGCTGAATTAAGAAAGATTGAGACCTTGATTCTCCAGTATTTTTTCTATCTGAATTATTCTAGTTGACTTTGCTCGAGAAATCAGAACAAATTTCATGACTGACGGTTACCATGCACCCATTCGATGAATCAGATGATAGAAATGAAGTTTTTTTGATCGTTGGAAAGTTCAGTAAGTGAATTTTTCTATCGAAGTGAAATCATTCAGATCCTATGCGTAGTTCACTTTTACTGCCGACCATTGAGGAAAGTATACGTTTATAATCTTAGGAACCACCGCTTGCAGAATTCAAAATTTTTGAAAACTGAGCGCGATAGGGTCAAATGTTGTTCACGTCAAAATTTGTTGGCCGAATTCAGACAGGAGATGTCTCAGATTTTATGATAAGAACAGATGAAGGAAGCGTCCGGATAATTTTTGAGCATTATAATTGGGAAAACATATCTGGTCAAAATAAAAAATATCTCGGAAATTCGATGAAATAGCCCGGGAATTGCCCGGGAATTTGAAGCTTGAAATCTGGCCGCCACCCTGGTTAAAGTTTATCTTGACAATTTATTATTGAATGTACTTTTCGTTGCGGCTTCATAGATAGGTAAGGTACTTCGGCTAACTCGATATTTTTATTAAGATCTGATGTGCATTGATTGAATTTTGACAACATACATGTCAGAGATGTCAGTCAATTTTATCTTTTGTTATCATTAATGTGCTTGTTATAGTCTATTATTGGTTTGTGTATCGATGTGTTAACACTATTGTATTTGTTTATTCATTGGTCTTGATTTGTGATCATTGCTATATCACTATCGTAATTATTTAGGCTAGTCGCATGCACATTTACTGATTTTTGAGTTTTGGATGTGTTTTAATTTAGGACACTCGATTGTTTGAAAGATTTTGTCGCCAGTGATCTTGTATTTTCATTGTCTATTAAGAGATTTTGTCGCCAGTGCTCTTGTATTTTCGCTATCTATCGAGAGCTTTTATCGTCAGTGATGTTGTATTTTTGTATATTTTTGTACTTGTATATTGTTTGTTTGATGCACTGGTTCATGTTCAGTTTGCTTTTTTACATTTAAAAATTGATCGCAACTGGCGTGAATTTTTTCATGGCGTATTAAGTCTGAACAACTTCGGTCTTTATTGTCTTCTCAGATGTTTTTGTGATCACTAGGGCACTATTTTTATGACATGTCATATTTTTAGGGTAGAGTAATATTGTCATATTTTCTGTGTCTGATCACAATTAGTCATATTTTGGTCATTTTTTTGTAGTTTTAGACTGTTCGAGTTGCCAGGAAGAGGGGATAGAATGACGCAATATTGGTCTTCTTAGCAGCACGATGCAGTCTGAAGACAGTTCCAATGCATGCATTGCCTGCAGATGTGAATGTTGCCGGCGGCGCCAGGATTGGCTCGTCTGTCCCCTTCCCTTGCTCGTGTGCCTTCCCTTGCCAGCCAACCGGTTCTTCGGTAGAGCGTTCTTCTCCATATTGAAGAAGTTGCTATGCAAAGACAGCATTTTTAACATCAAATGTAGTAAATTACATTACTGTTTTGCGCAACAAGACGTGAATGGATATACTGTGGTAAAAGTTTGAAATAAATCGTTTCATTTGTGGTAACTTGAATTTTCTAACTTTCTGCCTGAAAATGGAAACATAATATTTACTATATCTTTAAATCTTACTAGATTACACTTTAAGAGTTTTAGGTTATGTTTTGGCCACGTTTTCAGTTTTTAGGTAATATTTGGCTATACTTTTAGCTTTTTTGAAGTCATGTTTCGTCATATTTTAAGTTTTTTAGATCATATTTTTTTCGAGTTTTTGGTCATAAAAAATTGACCCATTGATCACCATGGTGAATCTGCGTCTTGTTTTGATTTCGGACGATTTGTTTTGCCAATAATTTGTTAAGGCCAGATGTGCTGAATCTCAAAAGCTACTATGATTCAATGTGAGCTATTTCTAAAATCAAGATTTATCATTCAAATTCCATATACTCATTTGATAGCAACCGGTAAGGCAATACAAAGTCAAATATTAGCACCGTATTAGGACCGATCATATGATAGTGAACTTCAAAACTTGTAGCTACTGCTATGATTTAAAAGTAAAACTACTAGGCTCTATTGACACACAAAAATTCAGTTAACCGTCTGCTGAAACTTCTTAATTGTTCTGACCTAAATTTATCTAGGACAACAATAGCCAAAAACGTATCTCACTTCGACTCTTGTACACTCGGACTATCCTATTTATCTATACAATTGCGTCTATCGGCCCCTGCGTAAATTTTCGCGGCCAAGTTGGTCTGACCATCATCAGACAGACTCAACAAAAATTCACATTGGCTAGTACAATAGCTTTCAGAAAGTATAGAAATTTAGAAATCTAGTATAGAAATATCTAATATAGAACACCCATATAAAAAAGGAATAGAAATATAAAAGAATGCGGTAGTTTTGGGCTACATTTTACCATTACTAGTATTCTAAATCTAAACGTTCCAAATTTCTATGCTATGATTGCAAATGGAAAACAATACTGTATGGAAATTCTTTTTTCTATTGCTTGCAGAAGAGAGTTTTATCGTGCATTTTTGTCGAAAAAAATGCACGGCAAAGATGCACGATAAATATCACGATAAAAATGCACGGTGACAAACCGGAAAGTGTATGAGACATGACTCTATCTATGGTTCATAGACATCCCTGAATTAGTTCATGCATTTCTATAGTCCATGATTTACATACAGAGATCATAGAATACCAACAATAGGAATTTTTTTTAAAGATATTTAGAGAAAGGGCCAAAATGTTGTCATTAATTTATTATTTTCCCGATATATTTCGCTGGCCAACGGACAGCATGATCACGGATGTAGAAAAGGAAGAAAAGGAACGACACCCCTTCCCCTTCTGTATTTCTTTATTCGAATTCGTTGATTATTTCTTCTTTTAAGTTTCTTTAATTTTTAAATTTTTAAGTTACTTCAAAATTTGATGGTGATGAATTACTAAGTAGTTCTGATATTTTCTTCACTACATCTTTCAACTGTGATTAATTTTTGATATCTGCTTTATACTATAAGTCGATGCATCAGTTTCCTTAAAGAGGTTGCAGAAGTAATCGATTGATGTTACAATGGAGATTATTTTTTGTTAACTTATTGTCGATGAAATCCTATTTAACTTCTTTTCACACTAGGTGAAATCAATACACAACAAGTTTATAATTCTTGAATGAAATACTGTCCACTTTGAAGTTTCAAATAATCGAGTAGTTCATCAAGCTTGTGATGCTACTGTAGCATGTAATATCTGAAACAATATACTATCTCAGTACCAGTCTCGCTGAGATAATACACTGTTAATATTTCATTTCAGAATGCATTTCAAAACAAATTGAGTAGCAGCATGCGTATGCAGATCCATTTAGGTTTAACTTAAAGGCATGTCGGTCCTGTTAGATAGATACTTTTATCTTTGAGATTTTTATGAACATCGTTGTTGCCGTTAACTTCAAAGTGAGCATTATTCATGGTATCACGATGAATTGAAACAATCCATTGAGTATACACATACAAATATCAGTCACCAACTTGATGCAGAATACATAGATCTAAATATTTCGATGATAGATTTGATTCCATTCTTCTCTTCACTGCGCATTTCTGCTATCAAACCAGTTCGTTAGATAATAAACTGTCACTTCTTCATAGTACCAGTCGAATGTCACAAGAACAACAATACACGAGTTTCTTTGACAATTTGATGAGAATAGCAAATTGATCAGCTTGATTTGGTCATTTCAAGTACACTTTTCATCTTTGCATGACCATCTCAATACTGGAAAGCAGAAGTCACTACTGAAATCCGTGCTGATGCTTGCATATCCATCTGAAATCCTGTCAGCAACGAGGTGGTTGGATGTCATGATTACTTCGTAGGACTCGATAACTTCTTTCCGAACAGTTGACACTAATTCTCAGAAACGAGGAGGATAAGAAAGTCAACGACCACGCCGTGAACAACGGACAAAAGCTATGCCGGCTGTCAATTGCAATGCGTTACTTATGGCTCTGCTCTCACTCTGTCATGTGACAGTAGGATTTCTTAGAAATAGAAGTTCCATTGATGATCCACTGTCTGCTTCTATTAATAGTAATAGGAACCCTTCAACCATTCAACCATTGATAACAGAGTAGTTGTAAATTGATGGCTTTACATCGTTAAATTTCACATGTCGTAGCGTAGACATTCGACAAAGGAGCATTAAGCAACATAAATGATCAATCTGACACAATGCGGCAGCGCAACTACTAACGGATGTCAAGTAAATGAATAGCTTCCTAATAAGATGTTGAGACTGAAATACTTGGAAATAAGACGGGCAGCCAAAAATGCTGTAGCGAAACGCATCGTCTTGCAAGCTAGGTCAATGAACATAAATTTTTTCAATGTACATAAAATGATGTCATAATTCTGTATCATGAATTACGCAGATATACTGAAACTAAAAAAAAGACCTCTTCAATATATCTCCAAAACTCAAAAGTCTATCGTCAGTGCTAATAAATAAATTACCACAACAAAATACAATCTCTTTAAACGAACTACTATATATGAATGCTTCCCCAATCATTAAATTTTCATTAGCGCATCATTAGCATTTCTATAGTAACTAACACTGCTTGGACGGGTATTTTAAAAAATGTAGCGAAATTTTTCGCCCCGTAAGCTAGTTAATTTATTATTTTCCCGATATATTTCGCTGGCCAACGGACAGCATGATCACGGATGTAGAAAAGGAAGGTTTAATTTTTCAAAGTTATCTAGTCCTCGATGGTAAAAACTATGTCACTTGTTTATCAAGATATCCTAGATCACATCATCCCACGCATTGCTTAAAATCAATACAAAGAACATGAATCTATATTTCAGTAAGAGTGTCAGTAAAGGTACAGTTAGTATACCCTTTGCCACAGGTGTTGTCTCAACCAGCATAGTTGTTGGCAGTCTTTAAATATCTTCTTTAAATCAACATATTGGCTATTGGCAGAAGAGTCATAGTTATTGACATGTCTTTTCACAACATCTTAAAAGCGGCATTGCTGTTGTCAAAACCAGCACAGTTGTTGGCAGTAGTTCAGATATCTTCACTTGAAATGATGGATATCATGATAATCATAAAAAGCAGAGTTACTACAGGTCCTGGAAAGCCAGGAAAAGTCCTGTAAAACGAAACCGGCACCTGGAAAAAGCTTAGCATGTATGATCTGTGACATCGATCTCACTTGTAAAAATGCATGTTGATTGAAAAACAAATTGTGTGGCTTTGAAAAGAATGTTGCTAGTCTGATTTCCATGCGATATCAAAAATGTTTTCATGATTAGTCTTATACATCATTCCAAACTTGAAAAATGAAATGGATATCGAACTGCAATCCATCAAACATGAAAGTTCTAAGTTGCAAGACCATATTAACGAACTGAACAACATGGCTGCTGCTTTAAAAGCAGCGAAATTGCAGCTTTAGTTCCTTTTCCTTGATTTTAATTAATTGAAAAATATCATGCATTGTCAACAGCTAATTTAGTTTACAATCAATTAATCCTTTCTGATCGACTATCACATTGTAGGTGTCCTTGCATCTTAGTACATAATGAGGAAATATATAGGGCCTACATAATCCCTTAGTTTTATGTCCGCTTTACATATCCACTAGGTTTTCTTTAGCCTGTTCATCTCGATTTTTACAAAAATTCGAAGTTATGAAGTCAAAAATTATGTAGATAAATGATGCCAAAATTAGGTGAAACCAGTAGTCAGCACATGCATCTACTCTGTTGCTCCAATCACCAAACTTCATGCATTCTGATCGATGAGTATGGCAACTTAAGTGGAAAATCAACTATGCGAAAGGGTTAATGATTTTCACACCAGCTTCTTAATCAGCTATAATTCCACAGTTTTTATACAGTTGTGGTCCTCGTCCTTGACATTTCTGATTGTTATATTCCCATGGTAAATGGGAGATACACTTGTTTCCATTTTTTGTTTTTGTCGCTAATGATAATAAGAAAATGTAACAATTGTTTCAAGTAATTCCATGCGTATTTTTATTTACATTCATATGTACAAAACATTGTTCTTGAGGATGATTTAACCTCACAAGCAAAAGATTTTTCATAATGCTGCTTTAGCATTTAAAAAGATTTTACGATAATTCTGGTTAAACAAAGTTTTGATATTTAGCAGCAGACTCGTTTTCCATGTTCTCATGTTAGATGCAACACACTAATATTTTGAGTGTATGGGATGTATGAATCGAATCCTATCGAGGAAACTTACGTGTGTTTAGTGATTCTGATTTTGTTAATCAAATAGCAAGCTTGTTAATGTAGGAGAGGGTGCCAATTCTGATCTGACGGACATCTTCGTGGCATATTCATTTCTACTAATAATTTCCAAAGTAGTTCCCTTTTCAGCATGATTTTTGTTTGATACTTTAAGTATTAATAGGGCTAGGATAATAATTTTTCCACATAAGTTGACGTTTCTCGTAAATTTCACGTATTTCGTTTTTGTTGCTGAAGCATCCGTAAGCTGCTCCAAACAATCAACCAACGTGAAAAATATCGCGATCGGAAATGATCTGGAAACAGTGCTAAGTTTCCTCAACTGAGTTTTGGAAATACCTTTAATTATGCAAAAAAGCGTTCCCTAGCAACCGTTGATAGACAAAAAACCATTCGAACCAGCGTAGTCAAAATGGGGGGTAGCTGTCTCCCCGATGTAAATCCGAGACCTAATCATGTATCCTGGAATTTCTTTGAACTTATCCTGGAAAATGGTTTTTCAGTTTCTGTAGAAACCCTGAAAAAGATTGAGAATCATAATGCAGGGTGATTTCAGGTGATTTTGTGTAATGTATGTAAGAGTTGACCGTCATTGCAACTTAGAAAACAACTTAATTGCTAACTTGCAATTCATACTTAGTTTTTCAAACAGGACGGTTATCTATCTACTTTGGTGTATATGAATTATCAAGGTAGCATTTTAAATTTTGCTCACATTGATTAAGCATTTCCATCCATATTATCATACCGAAAGCGAAAATATGATGGATCTTGTTTGCTTCGTATTGTAAATTCCATTTTCAGGGATGACGAAAAAGTATCTAGATGCACGTGCATGAGGTGCTTTCAAAAAGAGTATATGTATTTCAATGCTAATTGGAAATACCTTTCATTTATGTAATTTTTGAAGTAAGTTTCCATCCCACAAAACACTACATGAGACAAGATTGATTATGATTCAGATTACCTTAACTCAATAATCTGCTAAAAGCGAAACCAAAATCCATCAGCTGAGGGCATAGAAGATGACCACGGTAATGTCCTAACAAATAAAGAGGATATTCTCGAACGTTGGGCACAGTTCTACGAAGACCTTTATGAAGACTAAGTCATTCCAATGCATGTTCAAGATTCGCCCAGCGATGACATCAAACCCATCCTAAGATGCGAAATCACCTCAGCGATTAGCCAAATGAAGAACGGGACAAGTCCTCGCATTGACAATATCTATTCTGAATACCTAAAAGCTGGCGGCGAACCAATAGTCAATGCCCTGTTACAGTTATTCAATGCTATCCTCTCAACAGGCAAAGTGCTTCAAACCTTTAGAGAGGCTCTCATAATTGTCATTTACAAAAAGAACACTTTTTGTAAGCACTAACAAAAAAATTACGCACTATAAGCCTTTTAAGTCATGTACACAAGTTGTTCATGAAAGTCATGCCCGCGTCTTAAACATAAAATCGCATTTTTAGCAATGGAAAGTATCTGTGCAAACGTCATAAAGTTCACCCAAGAAAGGATGATCACGATAAGCAAATTCGTTTTCCCTAATGTAATAATTAACTCAACGTTCCAGCACGATAAAAAATCCATGGTCATGCATGCTCTAGCAAAAATATGATGACCAACCCAATAGGAGAGCGCATTTAAAAGCGTCAGTTTAAGTAACTAAGCAGGAAAGACACTCAAAAGAAGCGAAGATTTCAACCTCGTTGCCAGTTTACTCGGCCCATTCTCAGCCCTGTTTTTTCACACGCATTGGTCTAATTTTTATAGTCCACGTTCACTGTATCAGACAGTCTCAATCATAGATACGAATTTTCTATAGCGAATTGTTCATTGACAACAAGTGTGCTGGTTGTGCCAACAACTATGCCAGTTTTGAAGGTTTAGAATTCTCTCTTTGTCAAGTGAATGCTATGACGTGCAGATGTTTCCATTAGATATGAGAATGACGCAGTGATCATAGAGCTTGTAGAAATCTTGTATTGCCAACAACCGTGCCGGTTGCGACAACAACTACGGCAGAAAGTATAATACTTTAATTGACGCATTGCTTAAAATGAACTTCACCTTGTTTCTACTTCTATGATGTCTGCTCCATATTGCCTCCTTTACCACTCTGCTTTTATAATTACTTTCTTTGTCAGTGATTTTCTTAGAACTCCAATTGAATTGATGGTCTTCGTTTACGATGTGATTGGATATTTCTGAATGCGTGTCAAATTTTCTTACATTTCTGCTGTGTTCTTCAACTCTTTCTTCCACAGATCTACTTGACTCTCCAACATATTTCCAGTTACATTCGCCACATTCAATCTTGTAAACTACCCCATGTTGCTTAGCCTGCTCTGGTCTTTTCTTCATGAGCTCTTGCTTTAATGTCCGAATAGGTTTATAGCCCGTTGTTAAGTTGAATTTCGTTAAAATGCCCTTGATTGATTCGTATAGCTTTGGCACATATGGTAGTATGCAATCAGGTTTAGGTTCGTCTTTCGTTCTTGTTTTGTTTCTATGTTCTTCAATTGTAAAAACTCTGTTTTCTTCAGCTTCAGGGAAATTATTCTGGATGAAGATCTTGTAGTTCGTTGTCAAGGTTGTCCTTGGAGCAAATACTTCTGGCTCTTTTGCTTAAGGTTGTTACAGTACCTTTAAAAGTCGACTTTGGGTGACACGAATTTCTGTTCAGATACAAGTTTGTGTGAGTATCTTTTCGATGAATGCTGAAGTTCACATTGTTTGCTTCTCTGTTTATTTTGATGTCGAGGAAAGCAAGAGATCCATTCATTTCACGCTCCTGTGTGAATTTGATGCATGGTCTTACAGAACTCAGAGAGTTAATAAAATTCTGTGACTCTTCTTCACTTTGTTTCCAATGAACGAATGTATCATCAACATAACGTAGATACACCGCTGGCCAATTCATTGATCTTGCTTCCATTCTTTCTTTCGCTTTCTTTTCAAAATAAAACATATAAATGTTGGCAACGGAACAACTTAAACTGCTCCCCATTGCCACTCCTTCTTGTTGTGGATATATGTCTTTGCCATATTGGAAATAGCAGCATGTTAAACAGAATTCCAGTAATGTATTAATTTCAACACGGCTGGCCAGCGAAATATATCGGGAAAATAATAAATTAATGACAACATTTTGGCCCTTTCACTAAATATGTAAATTAAATATTCATGGGCTTCTTTGAAAACAGTAGGAATTATATAATGGTGCATTATTATATACCCTCCAATACCGGGCAATAATGCATTTCAAACTCATTTCAATCATTTCTATGACCTCCTAAGCCATCGAGAGTGAAATACAATTATGATAATAGCAATTATACAATATATTCGTTTGCCAAAAACAAAATTACAAGTCAATCAGCATCTCATCTAACCAAATTAATAAAAGTTCATCGGGATTTCGGAGCATCACACAAATACGCACAAATAGCAATTAATGAAAAATTGTTATAATAGTAATAGCCAACAATCGAGCTTCAAATTACAGGGACGAATTTGTTACGGAAACTGTCTGAACCCATCCCGAAAGCACTGCTTTGTCAGCAAAGTTATCTTGTACAGGAAATACTGCTTAATTAATGAAGTCATTTTTCATCCGCTGAAGGTGATTAATCATGGCGGAATTCCTTATCGCGTTGTATCGATGAGAAATCAATCGAGTGGTAGAAATTTTGCTGCGACCTACAGAGATATCCGTTTAGATTTCATTGCGTTCTCACATGAAACGTTTTCTAATTCTTGCCCATGGGAATACAAGTAGAATGAAATTGCAACGACTTTTCTTCTGACAAAGTTGAATTCAAAGGCGTGGAGAGAAGCAAACCTGAAAGAAATGTCAACTATGTATGATTTCTTCGAAAATGAACCACACATTTATAGGGGTCGCAATAAGCCGCAATTTTTGAAATCAAAGGATGTTACATTGATCACATGAGTGAATGTGAATGATGAAAGGTTTAACGTCACTACTCCCCATACTGGGGGCTTGGACGGTGCTGACTTAGTCAGACATTAATCAGGAGCGTTGTACTTTTAGTTCAGATGCCCTTCCTAACGGCTTCCTATGAAGCTTTTGGGGATCGACCTCTGGACCGAAAGATCTCTAGACCAAGCACCTAACTTATGTGACACTGAATAATGAATTATACATATTTGAGATTAAGTGAACCTACTACGAATCTGTTCGTCTGCCGAGTTGTACCCGGTTCCTGTTCTTGTTAGACAGGAACAAGGAAAAACACATGTAAATCCAATGGGAAGCAGACCGCGGCTTCAATAAGAATAAGGAATATTATTTTTGCTCTGATTGGATGAAAATTACTTAGTCTCAAGTCATGATGTTTGACATGGAATGTCTTCATGTCATTTCCTGTCATGTGCATGTGTTATCATCATGCTTCTGATCGGCGATGTATTAGAGAATGTGGGTAAATGTGGATAAAATTATCCAAATGTCTGTTTGGCGACATGACGCTTGCCAAATCTGAATGTGCTTGTTTGAACAAAGGTGTATCAACATCTAAGGTCATAAAATGAAAACATTCCATGCCAATAATTATGGCTGCAGACATAATACCTTTCAATAAATAATGGAAAACACAAAAAACCTCATTTTCACTGAATGCCGCAATCTGCTTCCCATTAGTTTTGTGGTTGGAAAGAACCAGGAGTATTTTAAGATGTTATTATTATTGATCTTATTCTTATATGCATGTACAAAATTTTTCGACCAAAATTTTTTTTTCCGAAATTTTGTACATGTGTATAAGAATAAGATCAATAATACTAACATCTTAAAATACTCCTGGCTCTTTCGAACCACAAAACTGAAAATGATAAGTCAGTGCCCCTTTTGAAGCTTCCCATTAGATTTGCAAGTGTTTTTCTTTGTTTTCTTTTATCCTGTCTGACACGAAGGGGGACAACAGGTCGGCCTTTATTGACTTAATAGATGTTCAAGAAGGGGAACCGATTAGAGCTTGGCAGACGTGCAGATTCGTAATGGTTATAAGGTCGGGGTATGCCTATTTCAGTCTGTGAAAGTCTCATTTTCGGCCTCATTCCTTGCACGAACTCTTCTGCATGCCTCTGACAAGTTATTAGTACTAAAATAAGACGATCATGCTATTGAAACACATTGAGCTGCAATTTACTACATCCCTTGTAGGTAGGGATGGAGAAAATTCACTACGGTCAATGACCTCTGCCGATGGTAGATGGTGGCGGTGACATGCATAACAAACTCTCAAAAAGGACAATTCACTTTTTATATTTACCCAAGCTGTTACGTAACGGCCTTTTATGTGAGTCAGACATAATGGAGCGCTACCGTTAACTGACGTATGTTGTCAGGATTTTATAAAGGACGCCAACTAATTGACGCCAATAACTTGTTATAACATTCAACCAACAGCATGTCTCCTTCTTTGCTGTACTGAGCTTTCTTGGCTGATTCATCATATCAGACATTTCTAAATCAAATTGACAAATTTTGATGATAAATTGATCATGAAAATTTCCAGATTTTCGCTATCTTTTTTCTTCATGTTTCAACACCTGGCGTCAGCATTCAGTCATGCTTAATTTTCTCATCTTTTACATTCATCAAGTCTTGTTGTTGATTGTCTTGATCAATCTCATCAAGAGTTGCAGATTGTCGTTCCTTCCGACTTTCGAGTGTTTTTTACAAGTGCTCATTTACATGGCCTGCGTGTTAGGGTCCCCTCTCTTCCAAAAGCATGTCCCAGCATTTTCACATAACGTTTTAGCGTCCTTTCAAACACCAGCGAATCTTAAAAAATCAATAATTTATAGACTTTTAGACAACATGGTGCTTTCAAGAGCTTCATCAATGCTGAATACCAGCACAGCACTGACTATTGATAAGTGCATGTTAACTCGCGTATTCATAATAAAAATAATCTTCAACGAGGACAGTTGCTATCCAATAGCAGAAGCGTGTTCTACAAGTTGTCTGCTTGGGCCAATCTCCGACAGACAACTCAATCCCTTTCTCAGACTCATGCTTTATGCAATTGCATGCGCTAAAATCAGGAAGCTTTCCTGATAATTTCAGGGTGTCTGCGACCTTGAGTAACCATGATTTTCGGTGTCAGTATGGGGCGGACATCCTGTAGGTTAACCCTAGGACTACTTTTACATCTTTGGTGATCAGGGCAACCACAGGCGTAGTCAGGATTTCAGCTTAAGCATATGTACATATGTACGTATACACTCTAGTAAAATTAATGTTACATACGGGTATATTCATTCTAAAATTTGATTTACCCCTCTTTTCCTGTCTTATGATAGCCTGTTATGTTTGTTCCTTGATACGAGAACATTTTGTGAGAACTAATGTGTTTAATGTGAAAATGTTTATAAGTCAATAAGTAATTAGTATCGGCTGACAACTCCACGAAATGCGATCACTGCTGAGATGCGATCATTCATATTCTTTATCAATGAGTCAACAAAAGATTGTGGCATCAATTGCTATTTTGCTACGAGCCACTGTTTCAGCTCTTTTGTTGTTTTTGCGAGTGGAATGACAATTGATTTTTTTACTGAGCAAATCCCAGACATTCTGTATTGGATTCAAATCAGGGCTGCGGGAGGGCCAGGGTAGTGAGCGTGCTTCAGGCAGTTTCTTAAAGACTGTTACTGCACTCGTTGTGTGAGCTGGTGCACTGACATCCTGAAATATGAAATTGCAAGCGTCGATATACAGTCCACACTGAAACCTTTGCCTTCAGAGACACAGAGGGTCTCTTGCAAATGACAATCTGTGAATTCCAGCCTATCTGATTAGATATCAGTTGCTTCGAGATGTAGTGATTCTTTTCCGTCCTGATCGAATACCATTCTGGCATTTCTTAATACCAAATTCTCTTTGCCAACGCCGGATAGTAGCTTGAAAAGTGCAGCTTAGCAAGAGAAGCTTGTAAGCTATTTTTCATTTGATCCAATTGCATATCCCCTAAGAAAATCACTATCTTTAATCTGTCGATTCAATGATCATAAACTCCTTTCATTTGATAATGAAATGATAAATGAACAAGCATTGATGAGCGATAACTATGGTACTGCATTTTCACTATCGATGTACACAGCATATGCATTATGCATCAGATTGTTATGAGCTGAATTTGAATGAAAATCATGCTGATGTTACCAACTTCTTAACAAATGAATGGGTCAACGTAACATTAGTTATGATTATGTGTCCAATTACACGTATAATTGTCTTGTTCATGAGCCCAAATACTTTTCTGAAAGTACTTTCTCTTGTCTATACACTATTCTATGTTTCATTTTTCTAGTCTATGATTTTGATACCAAAACTTTCATTTTAAGAAAAGCAGATATGTAAGACAACAGTTCAAAGATGTAGCCGATACTCATAGTGAATTTGAAGAGGAGATCAATACCTTTCAGATGAAATATAATTCTTTTGTAATCAAATGAAATGAATGGTTGTAGACACTGAGATGTTTCAACAGTTGTAGTGATGTAACATTAATTTTGCTAAAGAGTGTAGATACACAAGCAGCATCTTCAATTCTCTTAACATTTAATCAACTAAGGTCTCAGTATTTTGCTTCGGTTCTTAATGCTAATTGGCAAGCAGGTATCCATAAGGAAATCCATTCTATGTTCATGATTTTGTAATTGATTTTATAATTCTATAGGCATGAACACAAAATTGGAACTTCTTATTCAAAGCAGGAACACTAGACCATGATCATTAAATAGTCGATAAAGAACCTGATACAATTAAGCGATTGCATTTCCAAAAAATAAATACTAAAGCTTCACATGAAGCACACACGAAAATCTCCATAAGGTTACAACAAGTTGAACGACAGAAATCTTGAAATAAAATGAATCAATATTTAGCGTTGTTGGTAATGTCACCTGTGAACTGGGAATTCGTATTGCGATGATGCGCTACTGAATCTGGTCTACTTTAAGCATTTTGAAAACAAATAGTTAGGGATCGTGAAATCTATTTTCAAGTAAGCTCAAACGATGTTCGTTTGTTCGTGCCGCAAGGTCGTAGGCTGACCTGTGGGAACCCGGACTGCGAGCTCCTTCCTCCAGCGTCCACGATCCTGCGCCTTCTCCATCGCTTGGTAGAGCGTCAGCCCCGCTAGCCGACTGATGTTGTCGATGGGTTTCATTCGTGGTCTTCCTCGTCTCGCTTTGCCATCCATGTACCACAGCATGAGTGTTTATTCCAGGTAGCCACCTCCGCTCCTTGCTATGTGGTCTAAGTACGACAGCTGCTGTCTCTCTATTCAATCTGTACTTTTGCTAATTGATCTTCCACGTATTTCATGAAGCGATATGATTTTTGATGTCTGATGCCGGCGCTCGTGGAGATCGAGAGCATTTAATGCTATTTGAAATCTTGGCAACGAAGTTGTGCACAGGCAGGCATCTTACATGAATAAGTTGCAATTTCCTTTTTGATGTGGAGAACGCATGAATCTCCGACAATTTCCTGCTTCAGATGCTGGAAACACAAAAGTCATGTTTGATGTGCTCCTTTAAAATGTCCACCAAAGCAGCATCCTTTCCACCCACACATTCTTCAATTAGTGTGATGCTCGTCATTTACTCTCTTACTTCCAAAATGTACTTCAAACGCGTCAGATTTTGAGATTCAGAGTTTTCCGTGTAGTATTTCCAAACTCATGTGCTCGATAAGCAATTTTTTCAAATAATTGTTTGGGATTCATGTTATTGAATCAAAATTACGATACACATTTCAAAGACAGTTCGAAGCGCCGTTGCAGTAGAATAGGAAGAATGATCAGAAGTTGTTTAAACAGAGTAATTACAATTTGAAGCGGCCAGACCGGCGAAATACTTATTCTGTTGAACAACTTCTGGTTAGTTTTCCTATTCTGATACACTGCACGTCGAATTGTTTTTTTTTTAACTTTGTATGGTAATTTTGATTTAATAATGTGATATTTCAAAGCTGCCCCCTTACTCACTTACTCCTCGTTTATTCTCTTCATACCCAGGTTTGAGGGTTGGACACGGGTTGTGTCGATTGTTGTTGGGATGCATACGCCTTCCGGTCGTTCTTGCGTCAATTGAGGGTTCAGATGCAGGTGCTCAAGATCTCTCTTGACATTCTGCCACCATCTCTTCCTCTGGCCACCTCTGATGTTCGGTCCAGTCACTTCATGATCTAAGATTCTCTTTGACCACTTGCAGTCCGGCATCCGTTGCAGGCACAGAATTAGACGGTCGTCTCTTCTTCTGTTTGACTAGAAAGGAAGCATTGGAATATGTAATGCCTATGAAATGGCACAATCTGTTGACGTAATGCCATAGAAATCGAACAATGAGCAGACAGTTCAACATTAAACACGCCAGGTTGTGCAACGTTTCAGTGATTGTTATCAACCGGATCACACAGCAAAGAGACACGGACGATATCAAGTTCTACAGAATGGTTTGTGAACGCTTTTTCGTGAGCCTGCCAACTTTTTAATAATGATCGGAAGGGCCAACATTATCAAGAACACCTTTGCGCAATGATCTGAATTCTTCGAATCTGAAGGAATCGTGGCGATCGGAGCATTTTGAAGGAATTCACAGCAATCCGCAAGTGACGCACGACTATTATTCCTATGTCTGTAAGGCATTGAAAATTTCGTTTTGCCCACTTATTAATTTCCTGCATGTGCCATCGTTTTGAATTAGTTTGCACTTTTAGCAAAGTGATATGCTTAAACAATCTACTGCTATGGTTACAGGTGACCAAACAAGCGCAAGCGATTTTGGCTTAGGACTGATGCCATTTCATGTCGGTGGATCAGTTCGCGCATGGAGCGGCGTTCACAAAGTTGGATGGAACACATTCATCGCATCATAGCGTTATCATTTCTTACAAGGCGAGTAAGGTCATCAACTTTTATAGGTCATGTCTCCGACGCATACAACACGACATTCCTGATACAGGCATTGTATACCTGACCCCTGCGCTTCAGCGAGATATTTTTGATATCCTCGATTGCGTTTACTCTCAGCTTCGTGAGACAATGGTTTTTGCAATTATCGGATATAGCTTAGTCCTGGACTGACAGTAACCCGATCAACTTATCTGCAATGTCTATGAAAATATTTGCGTGAATTCATATTGAATTCCTGAAGCAAAGACATGGCAGTTGTCCTTGGTTCTATCCCATCGATGTCTGCTCTATTCACTAATGCACAGTTCCATGAAAATATTTTCTGGGTGAAATTTGTTGAAAACTTGGTTTTGAAACTTGATCTTGGGTTTTGCTATCGCTGGTATAAAAGCCAAACATTTCTGAATTTTCATTCGTCAATTTGAACGATGGCTGCTCAGTGCACGTGTCCCAAACTAGTTTGGACGGGAGCGGTGGCTTAGGCTTCCTCGTCAATTGACTTAAGTACCAGATTTAAAAACAGGCGGGGAAGTTTTGACTTTCGGCTAGTTTTCGCAATTTACAGCTCAAAATTCATCTTAAAATTAAAAAATATTTATCTTAAAATTGAAAAATATACATTTTAAAAAAATTTAGCCAAATCAGCACTTAGAACAAAATCGAGGAAGTTCTACTTTTTTCGATTTTTTTCTGATTGAAAAGTGAATTCGGCAATGAGCTTCCTCTAAATTTCAGTATTAATAGTATAAACAGTTTCTGGTGTGTACTGAATCGCATATTGTGCACATCAGGTTTTCTCCTGTTTCGAGATGCTTGGATTTCTCGCATTTCAAGTGCGGGTTCCGTTCGAGGACGGATGCATGAAAAATTTACTAGTTAGTGATTTAACTTAACAATTTGTCCAAACCAGAACTGATGCTGATTTATAATGCTGTAATATTATTAATATATCCGAATACGAATACAATGCTCTAATTGGAATTAACAAATAACAATCAAAGGACTAGACTGAGTAAATTCGACGATTGCCACGATGTAATTTGTTCGGCTTCGAACTCGATTGTGATAGATGAAGATTCACCACAATTCGATCTTGAGCATCTGGTCCTTAAAAAAATAAAGCAAAAGCAGGAATTACTGATATGGACATCAGCTTCACCAATTAGCCCCGTCCCCATTTGTCTCAGCACGTTTGTCTCGCAAGCTACTTGTGCCTACCATACTGCCGAACCGAAACGAGCCCGAGCTTCTTTTTTTCATTTTGCGTTTTATACAACAAGCATGAATTAGTATAACTGAGTATGCATTGTAGATGTTCATATTTTTTTTTGATGATATCATTTTTCTTGATTGGACTTTATGTTTTGACCATTGATTATACCGATTCATGTAATGGTAAAATGCCATGATTTATTTTATCAATATAACATTTATTCTATTCTATTCTAACTTTCTGGACAATAATGATTGTGTACATTGATGATGAGGCTGAATGCGAAAGGAAGAAGTCTAAGAGAAATGTGATGATGAAGGCATCCTACTCAGAAAATTGCTGAGTCTTGACCTGCCAACATGGTTATGTAGATGGGTATCGGGATTTCTTACT
This sequence comes from Prostheceraeus crozeri, assembly GCA_907163375.1. Lineage (NCBI taxonomy): Eukaryota > Metazoa > Platyhelminthes > Polycladida > Euryleptidae > Prostheceraeus > Prostheceraeus crozeri. The sequence goes on along the minus strand of CAJQUW010001247.1, from coordinate 203,760 downwards.
TCTCGATACCAGAGAGTGAAGTATCGTGGATCGTACTCCAGCTGGCAACAAATCACAACTGGAGTCCCACAAGGAACTAAATTTGGGCCCGTGGGATTTATTGTATTGGCAAACGAGCTGATTGCGGATGTCAAATATATGGATGATTGCACTATTATAGAGACAATCAGCTGCGCACAAGAGAGTCGTATCAACTCCAAACTACATTTAATTAATGATTGGGCAATTGAGCACAAAATGAAATTGAATCCTACCAAAACGCAAGAAATGAGAATCTCCTTTAATAAATCGGAGCCGGAGTGGGAAGCTTTATCTGTAAATGGCGACCAAATAACCACAGTCTCTAACAAACATGTTGAAGATCTCGTGAAGAAAGCTAACAAGCGAATCTATTTCCTTGTTCAGATGAAAAGAGCAAGATTTTCTCAAATTGACCTTGTTCATTTCTACTGTGCGTCGATCCGAAGCTTGCTAGAGTATGCTGCCCCTGTTTGGCATTACGGACTTTCCAAGAAGTGTTCAGACCTGTTGGAAGGAGTTCAAAAACGGGCTTTGAAAATGATATTTGGAATACTCTACCAAGACCATAGCTATAATTATGAAAATATACTTGAAGTCTGTAAACTGCAAAAACTGTGTGACAGACGAGAGCTATTGTGCCGGAAAGCAATGCTGAATCTCTCCAATGACCTGAAGCAGAAGATTTCTCAGAAGAGCGAATATTCGAGGAGATTACGACGGACCACAACGACAATACGGACAAGAACTGAGCGATACCGTAGATCTTTTTTACCTTCTGCAGTGAAATTTTTATGATTGTGCATGTGCCTTTTTTATTGTAAAACTATCAGCCCTGCTGTAATTTTCGGAAATAAAGACAAAAGACATAACATAACAACTAACTCGAGACGAAAGATTTGTTGAAAGTAGAAGAAGCTTGTGTTCAGTTTGCCTTCATTGATCGCTTATATCGATTTTTATGGGTGCTAGTTGGCCTTCATCGATTTCATCAGATCTCATCATTTTGATATGAACTAAAAGTTCATGAAATGATTTTGAACTGTTATGTTTTTATTATCTTAGAATCAAGAGCTTGTCGTTATGCCACCTGAACATTAACGAACAGCAATGTCTGGTAGGTAATAGTCATTGGATTTTGAGAGATATTTCTTTTATAGAACAGCAATGTTGTGGAACAAGCTTCCTTTGTAGGTGCTTCCAACATCTTCTACTGTCGAGGCATTCAAGAGGACTTTCCACGAAGCTCTATGGAGATTTGATAATTTAATGGATTTTTTGCTTGATGCTCTTCTGTTGTGTTATCTTGATTTTTAAAGTTGTCATCTCTTCCGTTTTTTCAATTTTTACCACCCTTGTGAGTTATACACTCATTGGTGCTTAAGTAGTTATTATACCTTTTGCATCCCGACATCTTTCTTTTCATATGCATGTCAGGGAATCATTTAACTTCCTAAGTGCATCGCAAAAAGCTGCGATCCAATTCCAATCTCGCGATCATGATATCTCTGGATTGAGATTTCCACAGTATGCATAATAATAAGTAATATTATAAATAATTAGACTGACGGTTGCCACCGATACACCAACTGACATTTTTCTTATAAACATTTTAGTGAATTCGTCAGAATTTCAGATACTAAATGAGTGATTGTCAACTGTCAACGAAAGCAAGATTTTAAGCTTTAACAGTAGAAGTGAACACTGGATTTCAAGATTTGTTTTGTTATGACACACAGATCATTCATCAATCGCACAATTTTAACAAACAAGGTCACGTGATTGTAGATATTCCAGTGCAGAAGTTGTGGAAATTTTTCAGGAACTTCCTAAAACTGCTTACTTACTTACTTCCCCGTTTTTCGTCCTTGTTCACGTTGAACGGCTCAGACGGTTGTTGCCCTCTGATGAAGCGCCTCCACTCCTGTCGATCGTAGACCATTGATAGATTGAGCTCCATAGCGTGAAGATCCTCGGAGACGACTTGAGACCATGTTTTCCTTGGTCTTCCTCTCAGTCTTCTGCCTTCGACCTCCAACTGGAAAGATATTTTCGTCCAGATGTGGACATTCCACCGCAGTCTTCTTCTTCGTAGAACATCGGAAATACATTCCAGGTTCATCCTTTTTCTTAGGTCTTCACTCATGTGTCCGACGTCCAGCCACACGCACACCGCACATTCGTCTCACCATTGCCTTTTCTGTTCTTTCAATTTTCATGATCTGATCACTTTTCAGGGACCATCTCTCTTTCCCGTACATCATCGCGCTACGGACAAAAACGGAACACACATCGCCTTTAATTTTCAAGGTAGGAGCTTTGGATGTCAGGAGAAGTGCAATGTCATGGTTCCTAAAACTGCGGTACAGGATAATCACGTTACGATGCAAACATGATTCTGTATCGTGAAAATGTTACACGTATACTGCATGTATAAAGTAGCTTATTCGCTGTATTTTGCGTGAATGCGTGTATAAACGCTAGTCACTTCCAAGAGAAATTGTTTTGCAAAAAATCTCATGATTGATAAATTTAAGTACCGGTTCTATTTGGTGAGGTCGCGTGATATGACAATTTTTTTCAGTTCAATTGTGGGTTCTATTCGAGAAATACGATAATCAGTACCTGGAGGTAGAAACCAAATTCCTACTTTTCTCAAACGGTTCTCTCTGACTCGTCTCTATTACTTAACGAGGAATTTGGCAGCGGTCGGTCTAGGATCGAACTTAACAACTAGATGATGATAATTTTACCGTTGCGATTGAATGTCTTGCTATGATGAGACCAAATTTCAAATGATGGAAATTAGATGTAATTCAGTTGAATGTTATTTTTGTATGCACTTTTGAATATGGTTGTGAAATATGGATACAAGTTAATGGTTTAATTCACCTGTTCGGTGATTGATAACTGTCAAATTAGCTAAATTATTTGAGCTCTCTGTGCACAGTTAATGTGTGTACTTAGTAATGCACTTCTATTGGAATCTAAATTTATAACTATAGAAGTGCTTTAAATAGACAGTACATTGGCGCTACTTTAGCTTGTCTTTTCTTTCTAAGAAAATATCGGCTTGAGGTACCTTACTGGGTTCCCTCGAAGGAGTTAAATGCACATGTTTCGTCTCAAGTCACTTTAATGCCTTCTATGAAACTGTGCCCAGGTCAGTTGAAAGTTAATGCAACTTTTTCAATGATTCACTGCAGTGCAAAGCTTCCTGTCGAATTAGTGAGCTCTGAAAAGCAGCCTTCATTCCACTCGACCAACATGACAACTCAAAATGATTGACAGTCGCCAATACTGATCACACCCACTTATCAAGATCAGACGTACAGACAGTGCGACAAACATCACGCACCATACATTTAGCATTGTGTGCTTTTGATTATAGAATAATGTATTGTTTGATTAAGATATTTCAAATATCAAGCCGTGAAATGCGATTATTTCGCACAAAACGTTTTAAGTGTGCATTAAACAATTCAATTCCTCAGGTTAGCGAGCACTGGAGTCGTGATTGCGTCAGTAATTTTACGCATTGAATATGTGCACGTTTTCCCGAGCTAGTTCAATCACAGAGTTAGACGGTCGTCTCTTCTTCTGTTTGACTAGAAAGGAAGCATTGGAACATGTAATGCCTATGAAATGGCACAATCTCCTGACTAAATGCCATAGCAATCGAACAATGAGCAGCCAGTTCAACATTAAACACGCCAAATTGTGCAAAGTTTCAGTGACTGTTATCAACCGGATCACACAGCAAAGAGACAGAGACGATATCAAGTTCTACAGAATGGTTTGTGAACGCTTTTTCGTGAGCCTGCCAACTTTTTAATAATGATCGGAGGGGCCAACATTATCAAGAACACTTTTGCGCAATGATCTGAATTCTTCGAATCTGAAGGAATCGTGGCGATCGGAGCATTTTGAAGGAATTCACAGCAATCCGCAAGCGACGCACGACTATTATTCCTATGTCTGTAAGGCATTGAAAATTTCGTTTTGCCTACTTAGTAATTTCCTGCATGTGCCATCGTTTTGAATTAGTTTGCACTTCTAGCAAAGTGATGCGGATAAACAATCTAATTCTGTGAGTTCAATGCTAACTTATGCAAGTTCAAATGCCATAGATAGCGGAACCAATTTCAATCATACGTCATCTGAGCTTCAATGCAAAGGCACACAGGTTCGTGCTTAGCATAGAAATATATTGATTCTCTGAAGTCATAGAAATTGATAACAATAAAATCTCAAGAACAGAAATGAAGCTTCATGCAATACACAATAGTGGCACAAAAATCGCACACATTTTCACCTAGACACACTTGTCAACGGCTGTGTCATTGGCTTAGAATCAGTCGCATCTGCAATTCTAAACTTTTCATTTGTGGCTCATGCCCCAACTTAGTTCCCCCTGGATGTGCCGCGACCTTGATTCAATTTCCATTTAGTCATCTTCTGATAAACAATCTATTTCTATGAGCCGGGGGAACTAAGCTAGGGTATGAGACACCAATGAGAAGCTTGGAATTGCACATGTGACTGATTCTAGCCGAGCGATGCAGTCGTTGGCAAGTGTATCTAAGTGAAAATGCGTGCGATTTTTTCGCCACTATTAATGTATAGCATGAAGCTCAACTTCCATTCTTGAGATTTTATTGTTGTCAATTTCTATGGTGTTAAGGTATTCAAGTTCAAGATAAGGAAATCAATTTTAATAACATCAAATTTCTATGGGATGATAGATAATTGGACTTGCTTTTCTATTCACTCATTTTCATGCGTTACCACGAACTTACTACTCGACGGATGATAAATGACCCTCATTGTGCAATAAATATCATCGAAGAATTTATCGCCACATGGCTGTTGAAATTTCTTATCGCACTGCGGTTGTGTGCAATGCATTCGTTGTATGCAGACGTTTATTTCAGGACATAGAAATAGAACAATTAATATTTTTAATTTTTGATCCAGATAATGCCATAGCTCAACATTGTGTAGTTTCTGATCACGCTATTGATTTTGATAACCAAGATATCCTGTCACGGTGCAACGATTTTCGAGTTAGACGCATCATTGAATCTTCTTTTATCAGGGTCAGTCACTCTGATGTCATAGATCTAAATATCGGTTTCCACCAGCCGGATTTGCTGACAGTAAAGCGTGTGTTCGTCGCTGATTGTGTGTACAACGATTTCTTCTTTCCATTTTATTTCACTTGACAAGGGAAGCAGTTTCTTCCAAAACGCTATGACTATTAAAAAAATTATAACTGATTGTGGCCTTTTTTCCGTTGATCCATCAAAGTAAGCACATTATCCTCGACTCAACCTCAATTGATATTTACTTATTTTATTACTATTTCTTATTTTATTTACTTTATTACTGGTTAAGTATGGGGTTATTCTGAAACACTTGCAAAATATTTTGATAAACAGCAATATCATAGCGCTAAGGTAGCGCTCACTTTGAGCTTTCTATAATGGGACGATTGGTGAGCCAGAACAATTGTTATTTTATGCCATTCATTATCATCATCATCACTAGCCGCTGTTGTCCCACTGGTGGGCAGTCTTCTCCTTTCCTCCTCCATCGAATGCGATCTTGTGCCAGTCTCCTCCAAGTGTTGTAGATTTCGTGTAACTCGTCTCTCCACCTTGTCAATGGTCGGCCCCTTCTCCTATTTTCTTCTCGAGGTGTCTACTCCGTCACCGTTTTAGTCCATCTTTCGTCATTGAGTCTCATCACGTGACCAGTCCATCTCCATTTTGACTCTTAAGTGGTTCTCATAATGTCTCGAACTTTAGTTTGACTTCGAACTAAAGTTCTTAGTTTGTTTTTCAGTCTCTTTTTGTTATTCCCAACATCAATCTTTCCATGGCACTTTGTGTCAGCAATAGTTTTGTTCCATTTTTCTTAGTAAGCGCGCATGTTTCATATCCGTATGTCATTGCTTGGAGTATGCATTGGTTAAAGATTTTCTTCTTAAGACAGATCGGGATTTTGTCATTTTTGAAAGTTTCGTAATGTTTTCCAAAGTTTATCCATCTTTGTTGACATCGACTACTTATTTCTGGTGTGATGTTGTTATTGGGTCTCACTTCTTGGCCTAAATAAACGTACTTGTCTACCTCTTCGATTCTTCGACTTTTAGGATGACCCGCTTTTTGGTAGCAAATTTGTTGCTCATTGCTTTCGTATTTGTTATATTGATTTTAAGACTGCTTTTTGCGCTAACCGTGTTCTTTTCGGTCTGTATGTGGTCGTCGAAAATTGTTTCGCACATGGCTTCATTGTAAGTGGCTTGAAGTGTTTGAATGTCTTCTCAACGCATTGTTCTTTCAAAGCTTCCATCACTGATTTTATTCCATTATCATACGTGTAGCCATATTTTAATCCATAGAAATCGAACTATTGCAAATGGTATTTATCCACCGTCATTGTCAAAAAAAGTTCTACTGTAAAACTCAGTATAATTCACGTAGCGTCGTTTCATGAAAATATCCTCTAACTTGGCGTTCTTTCGATTCCCTCAGTCAGGGATTGATAAAAATTAATTGACTTCAATTAACTTTCAATTAATTAGAACCAATAAATTGATTGATTGATAAACCAATTTCAATTAATTAATTGGTTAGAATAAACAATCTCAATTAATTGATTGATAATTGTTCCAATTCCAATTAATTAATTGCTGCATTTTCCAATTCCAATCAATTAATTGTCATGTGTTAGTAGCCTAGATTGCATAACCAACTTCGCCTCTATAGTCTTCTGCTTCTCACAATTCACAATTATAGTAGGTATTTCATTCTTGCATCTCAGTTTGGCAAGCAGCAACACCGTTAAGATTCATGAGTAGTCACAAATTCATGTATGTTTCAACCAGAGTAGACCACGCGGCCCTAAAATGCAGGAGAAATTTCTCCACTCAATCGTCATTGATGAAAACAATGGAGAGAATCACGAACGCCTGCATGAACTATATGCCAAAGGCGTCAATGAGAATTCTAAGGAAGTTATCGGCTTGTCTGATTGATCTGACTAATCACAGTATTAAAACATAGAAAATGGTTGGCATGGTTATTATGTTAACGATATAGCCTACTTTCATGCCCAGGAAATTTCTAATACCGTAGATTGTTTATTGCTGTGTAACGTTTGTATAGTAAAACAAATCTTGGATCAAGTAAATTAATAGTTAATGCTGTCAAGTTACAGAAACTGTCCAAATTTTGAATTCCAATTTCAATTAATTGATTGGTTCAAAATTCCAATTCCAATTTATTGATTGATATATTTTCCAATTTCAATTAATTAATTTCTGTCTAATTAAATTGTAATCAATTATTGACAATCCCTGCCCTCAGTGTAGGACAGCGTGCTGAAACCATGCAAGTCGTCTCCGCCGCGCAGTCACGCAACAAGGTAGTTATCGCACCCTAGGCTTCGGTCTCGACGAACCGATAACTATCACTTGCGTAAGATATCACGAACATGTGCGAGCTAGCATTGAAATCTATGACGCCTCTGTGAAACAGACTGACTATCTTTGAAATTGTATGCCTGATCTTGAGGGAGGATGATATAGAAATGAGTTTATGCGTGAAAACCTGTATGTAGCTTAACACTCACTCATTATCCTTGATGATCGTCGTTCCGCATAAGCATCTCGATGACTTGGTTCGATTCCCAGCTTGTAAGCCTTTTTCTCGATGATTGCATCGGGAATTGGGTGCATTATGAATTGTATTGTTCAATCAACCCTCGGAAGTCACCTGGAAGCGGCTGCTGTTGACCAACCGTTCCTACAGAGGAACGTTCTCATTGTAGCAGGTAATCTCTTCCCCTTGTATACCCACAGTCATTGAAATTACGTAATTAATCAATCAACATAAAAATTCAGTCACTTCTTTAACCTTCAACCTCGCTGTCGTGAGAAGGGAATTTCATCGATTGTCAGGATGAATTCGTCTTTGTCGACTTTTCCTCCTTCTTGGGGCTTCCGCGACTGCTGATAGATACTTATTCAAGACCAATGTTCTCTGCAAGAGCGTTGTCTATTTTGATAGTCTATCAAAACATTTCACGTCCAAATAATTGAATCAATACTGAGCTCTACGCTACTGACATCATGCACTCAGTGGAGCTTGTAGAAAGGAAGAATCAGTGAATTTTTGTAGCCTCGTCGACGAAATTATCTGTGTACAGATGAAGCAGTGTAGATAGAGCTGCCACCGTCCATTTTTTTAGAGAAAATGGTTGGTGCTCAGTTCCGTCCCTCGATTGGACGCGAAATTCGCCGGACTTCTGGGAAATATATTATGTGACTGAATCTGAGTTTTAACATTTCCTGAATGACACATAAAGGATTGTTGTTTTTGGCTTAAGTTTAAAAGGACCAATCCATTCAAGAACCAATGCACATTGAATAAACTTCACCCTGACAATGCTTCATTCAATGAGTGCATACATGTGCGATGTAGTCAAGGTATCATGCACTTAGTAAATCGACACAAGCATAGTAACATTATTTCTTATCAAGTATTCAACTACTGAGTGATCTAACCGCTTGGATGCAGCACGTTTTACTTATTGACTTTGTGAATCAAACAGCAGATTATTTAAGTGAGATAGACAATGCTCCAGGGATGCGCAGTCGGAGTCGCAGTCCCGGAGTCCTATCATTTTTGCTGGAGTCGGAGTCCTATCAAATGATAGGACTCCGGACTCCGGCCCATAACCAGACCAGAAATATAATACAAACAAATTATTTCTCCTCGTGCATATCTGTCACTGTCTTGATGTCAACTTTCTCCGTCAAACAAAAGTACAGAGACACTGCTGCATGCAAAGCCTGTAATAGTTAAGGGAATAAACCGTGAAAGTGAAAAAAGGATTCTTTTCACTCGGTGATTTAGTAGAGAAGACAAGCCTTTCTATCAAACCTACGCATCAAAGGTCATGTCAGAGACAAAAATGAAATACTAGTTTGTTTGAGGACATTTCCTCTTACCCTCACGTTAATATTGTGTGATGGCTCCTCCAAAGCGCATATTAAAATCGAAAGTGTACTCATTTTTTTGAAGAAGGATGGGGATATTCCTGCCTGGTAGAGACTGGAGAAAAACCGTATAGGGCACACATCAACAAGATGGGAGGAGCCTAGTCGCATGCATTCAACTTAAAGCGACAGTTGATCAACTTTCATCGTAAATGATTGATGATTGATACAGCAATGATCACTAAAGATAAGTTTAGGTAAGCCTATATTGATCTATGATGCATGTTACCAGTTTTTTTTCAAAAAACTAGGCTATATATACTTGCCACCCGGAGTCGGAGTCCTATCAACCAACGTACACCAACGTGTGATGTATTTCGGTCATTCTTGGTTATTGCTTTATTTTCTACCATGTTATTTCATCTCTTCAGATCAGCGCTTATTATGGCCTGCTGTGAATCGGTTCAATATCTATTCAACAAAAGTCTATTTTTCGGCATTTATTTCAAACTAGTAAGGCCCCCGGACTTCGTCCAGGATTTATATGCATAAGTATGTTAAATTAAGACAGTGCACATTGTATGTATGCACATAAACTTGCATACCAAGTTTATTAACTCATTCGCCTACACTGATTGGCTGTCTTACCATTTAGATCGCGTTCTCATTGGCTGTTGCTGAATCCGTCGTGAAACATTAGAATCAATGAGAGGCATGTCTAGCGAGGCAATTTTTTAAAGCAAATGAGGAGTTCATTTGTAAATTTAATGTAGTTACTTGTGTAATTAATATTTTTTCGGTAAAAATTTACACAAAAGTCTACTTTTCTCTGTAATTATGATACTTAGGGAAATGAGACCGGGCGGTTTTAACTACAAATTTTTTGTTCTATTAAATGGTAGTATCATATTGGCGTAAAGTTTCATGGTTTAGGAGGAGTTTGTCGGCGTTTTGCATTTTATATATAAGATGACAAATTCATCCATAGAAATCTGATTTGTCGCATGGTGTAAGTTAGCGAAACTTGACTGGACAATAGCTGATTATTTAATGGCAATTTCAACTGCTCGGTCAGACACCGATCTTAAGAAGAATCATATTACTGAAACCGTGCTGCACATAGAAGAAATTCTGTAAAGACCATTTTGTGATCTGGAAAATGTGTTTGTTCAACTACAACAATGTATCTCGTTGTCATGACGCGTTCATTAACTTTAGCAGAAAATCCGGCAAGCCACTTACACCCAGAAATGTCTCATTTCAACGAACTGTGGGAGACATCTGCCTGAAAAGTGCAATCATAATCATAAAAATAACTAATCTCAGTTTGAGTGATTAAATGAGTGTTGGATCAATGCGTTACTAAGTGTACCAAACTACATAAACAAAGGGAATTTAGTGATATTTGAAGCTTTGTAATCCGCAAGACGACTGGAGTTGTAGATTAAGAGAATTGTCGCTTTACTGTTGTTGGGTGACAATCTGACAATCTACTAATTAAAAGTAATAAGAAGCTCGTGCGCGAATTTAGGAAGAAAACGTCAGTAGCTCTCGTGTACAGGGTGAGTCAAAAAAAACGTTATTTACCTTTTGTGGGATATCTATTATAAGTTACAATAAAATGCAACAACAGGCGGTTATGAACATTGAAAAAGCTGCTCCTCACAAGCTGTGGTTACAACAGCGACTCAAACTGAGCACCTTCCTGCTGAATGCAAAGAGAGCATCGTCGAACAAATGAGTCATAGGCCTTCATGCAGGCGTTAGATGTGAAAGAAGTAATTCCCTCTCGAATGCAGGCTGTCAGTTCTCTCGTATTTCTTGGCAGTCGCGCATACACTCGGTCTCTTAGCGCTCCCCACAGGAAGAAGTCGCAAACAGTAAGGTCTGGAGAACGGGGTGGCCACTCAACTGGTCCTCTTCGACCAATCCACCGACCCGTCAGATTTTCGTCGAGGATTCTTCGACTTGCGTTGCTGTAGTGGGGAGGGGCTCCATCCTGTTGATAGAATCTGCTCTGGTTTTCGTTTCGTCGTAAGAAGGGAATAACATGCTGTTTCAGAACATTGCAGTACCGATCGCTGTTCATCGTTAGTTCACTGATGTCGTAACTCAGCACTCCAGTATGGTCTATCATGGCCCATACAGTGACAGATCTCCGGTCATGAAGCTTTTCGACGAAAGCTTTAGGGTTCTCAGTGCTCCAGTAGTGCAGATTGTGCTTATTTACAGTTCCATTCACATGAAAGACAGCTTCGTCGGAAAAAACTATTCGGAGATGGAATTGAGGATGCTGAAGTGAGGAATTGAGGATCCATTGACAGAATTCGAGACGTCGGTCGTGATCGTCATCTGAGAGTTCCTGGACGAAGGTTGGCTTATAGGGATGATACTTTTTCTTATGAAGACAGCGAACGACGCTACTTTGCGAGACTCCAAGCGTGTTGCTTATGCGACGCGTAGAAACGTTCGGGTCATCTTCAATTATCGGCTTGATGGAGGTAAAGATATCGTCACCTGTAGCCGTCACTGGACGACCACTTCCATTTTCACGCTTATTCATATCCCCATACGTAAGGAATTTCTTCCTCATCGCCTCCATACGTAAGGAAGGCGGGGCTTCCTCATGAAATTCATCCATGTATTTTCTCCTTGCTTCGGACACATTGTTGAATGTAACCGCCCATGCAACAAGCCTTGCCTTCCTTTCCATCATAGTTTGGCATGAATGAAGCACTAAATGAATACTTGTACATACACTTGTATAAACTATGTACAGAAGCCATTCGTTCGATGATATGAATTCGAATTTTTTGAACTTAGAGCATTGATTTGGTGCTTGGATATGGAAAATAAAACCATAGAAATTCAATCAGTCAACTTGAGAAAGAAATCAGAATGACAATTCAGATAGATTTTTCACAAACTTCAAATAACGTTTTTTTTTACTCACCCTGTATACCGCATATGTCAGCACCTATAAAGTCATTCTGCTCTGCTGATTTGCAAATCCATTGCAGCAAGCTAATGTACGCCATCTACTATAGGCATTCACATTCCAAGTTTGACAACAAGGCTTAGAAATTCTGCTTTGACTTAAGGCTGGAATATACTCACTCCGTAGAGCGTATTTTCTTCACGGCGTAAATTTGTGATAACATGGTCTTCCAGCAGTTGTTTGAGATTTCACGCAGTGTTCAGTGAGACCAGTAAATTTCACGCACTGCGCTATCCGCACATTCAAATGCGGAACTTCCGCGCACATCAATGCGTGAACACTTCGCTTTCATCGTTGATTATGAAAAGACCTACCAAGAAGGCTGTGCTTGTGACTTCTCTATATTTGCTGCTTCGACGAAAACAACAACAGAGAAAGAGGAATTGGCGACGATGGTATATGAGACCACTCAACATTAATAGGAATGTTGATTTGCATGGTGATTATTTATTAATCAATGATCTAAGAAAACTGGACGACGAAGCACACTTCAAATACTTTCGCATGGTATTCTCGCAGTTTGATATTCTCTTTCGACTTACCGAGCCCCATCTACAACATGCTCCTACACACAAACACCCAGTTTCGGCATTTCATCGTCTCGCCATGATTGTCAGACTGCTGGCTACTGGAGGTTCTGTGCAATCTATAGCTTTCAACTTTCGTGTCAGTCCATCACTTGTCAGAAATTGCATAACTGAGGTTTGTGATGCTCTTATTACAACACTTCAAGAGTACACCAAGCCACCTAGTGAGGAGTCATGGCGTGATATAGCACACGATTTTGAGAAGACATGGAATTTTCCGAACTGTATTGGCAGCTTAGATGGCAAACACGTCGCGATAAAAGCACCACCGAATTCCGGTAGCTCATTTTGTAACTACAAGCATGACTTTTCAATTGTGTTGATGGCAGTTGTTGACGCAAATTATTGCTTCTCACTTTTTGAAGTTGGTGCTTTCGGAAGAGAAAGTGACGGCGGTGTTCCATCGAAATCTCACATGGGAAAAGCCCTCGAGAATGGAAATTTGAATATTCCAGATTCGAAGATGCTACTTGGTATTGGAACCGCAGTGCCTCATGTCATAGTGGCGGATGAAGCTTTTCCACTAAAGAAATATATCATGAAGCCATATGCCTCTACATAATTTTTTTGCGGAAAACTGACATGAATAATCGAGTGCAGTCAAGGTATGTGCCCCCTGAATTTGTGGACCATGATCTTGGAGCTGGCAAAACGGTGGATGGAAAATGGAGAGAAATTATGAGCAGCAATGCATCGCTTTTACCTGTGAATTTACGATTTGGAGCCCGAAATGCTTGTGTTGACGCAGGAAAAGTTAGAGAGATCTTCAAAGATCTTTTCAATAGCCCACGAGGACAAGTATCCTGGCAGCAAGACATAGTAAATCGTGGCTTCATTCAGTGAATTTTTTCCCATTCATCGGTAAGCAATAGTGTTGCTCTTCTCCATTATGAAGGTTTAATATATTGGTTATGACTACATTAAATACATGTAGGCCTACATCTAGATGAAATGATTGAGATTGATCATGTTGAAGCATGTAGCTTGAAAATGCTTGTTAAAAGGATTTTCAAAAATGTAATTCCCTATGCATTAGTCAATATAAAAGGCAATCTTTTCATGAACACAAATTGAGCTTTGAGATAGCAAACACATGATGCACATGTAGTTAAAGTTGGAGAATGTTTGTCTTGCTGAGATCACTTAAAAAGGAGTAGCCTTCATCTTCTGCGGCTAAGCGGCTTCCAGAATCTTTCGCATGATTTTCTGACATCCCTGCGTGCATGCTTTCCTCCGCTTCGTACAACACCTGAAACATGATGAATAGAGTATTTAGTTATTAGTTATTTATTGATAGAAATAGGTTATGCTGCACATTTGTTATTGATGGAAATAATGAGCTTCGCAATTATATTGCTGAATTCATCGATAGGCCAACACTAAGCATGACGTGCTTGAAGAAGCTACGTCGCAGCATATAAGCGAGTACTATTAACATCATGTTCAAAATGATGAATAAGATTAGCTATATGGCTAGAATAAAAGCTTTACCGCTGAACGATGATCGACAAAATGCAATCTGACATAGTAATTTGAAAAAAAAGAATGTACAGCTGCAGAGTACCTGTAGATAAGTGTATACTGAGTGACCAAGTTCTGACATAAGTGGCCTGAATTTTAGCATTGTGAGATTTGCTCCTAGTAGCCTACATGGCATAAATTGTGTCTTCATTTAAATGCAGAGGTCAATGTGTTCAATCTACGACACATAAAAAGCCATTCATTTCAAACCCTTGCCACAGAATGCTCATTTACAGATTGTTGTCCAAAGAATGCAAAGCAGTACTGTAATTTACCAGAGTTGGTGTTCTTTGTGACATTATATCTAAAATACGTGTGCTACCAATGTCAGACGCTAGGTCTGAACATGAAGAAATATTGCCTAGTCACAATAAAGCATGACAAAGCACGCATCACATGTCATTGAAAAAATTGCCTTTTTTATTAATTGAGTCATAAAGTTTAGTATTATAAGTTCTAAGCTTATTGAATCTGACTCAGTTTAGAACAAATGTATATCTTTCAGAATCATGTGATTTCTATCAACATGTCAAATAGATCGGAAAAGGATATTCGCTTTTAGGAAGTGGCCTAGAGTTTAGGAATCGGATTTATCAAAACCTACTTGATAGATTCTCATTTTCGTCCGACTCTTGAGCCTCGGAGGTAGATGCGCGATTCCCTCCGCAATAACTTTCCCAAAGTTTTCTTCTTCCGTTGAATTTGTCGCATCTTTGAGAATTTTCACAATTGTCTCGTCGAAATTCCAATCTTCTTCCTTCGAGACAGGTCTTTTTTTTGGCTTCTGTGAGCATTCAGGTGGCTCATGCTGATCACCAAGACAAGCTGCGTTCTCTTGAGCTTCTGGTACGTTGCCAGATGTGTGACGACTTTTTGTAATTGTGTCAAGAAAGGTTAGTCTGGTATAATACTTCCACTTCGATCTCCTTGCTGCTGCACTCCCCGATCGCTGACTGCCGGCTTCTTCCCGTTTCTTTCGAATGTACTCATCTCGTAAGTACCTCCACCGTGACTGAGCTTTTTCAGCAGAAACAGCGAGTCTTTTTCCGATCTCCACCCAAGAATTATGGGCTCTTTGGCGATCCGAATACCGCTTGCTGTCGACCCGCCATAAGTGAGGGTATTCTCGAATAATTTCTATCAACTTCTCTTCAAAATCATCACCCATAGAATCAGTGTCAACATTGCCTGTAAACGTGTCGGATGACTCCATTTCACTGCGTGAAGAAAAATGTTTGACTGATTCTAACGTCACTGCTGGAAGATTTTCATCTCAGTGCGTGTGAAAAGACAGATCGATAACTTACAGCGTGAAAACACGCACACGCACTACAGAGCGTTTTCTTACGTCCATCATCGCGGGAAGTGAGATGATTCATCACCAGGGACTCTGGGATTCTGCGCTCGAAATTTCGTAAATTCTGCGTTTTTCTGCGATCTAGCGTTTTGTACATAATTTAGCCGTATTTCTTATAATTGCAACGAGTAAGGCTCGTATAATTCGCATTATTGTATTATTAGGTAACTACATGTTGAAAAAGCTTGTTCTGAATAAAATTATGTTCCGATATAATAAGCCTATATCCCATCATATATACCGCATAGGTTCAATATTTCCGTATGTACATAGCCTATCCCCGTGGTCCTATGATGTCTGGTACTACGCTGTATGTGTACATGTAAAAGTCGGAATTCCAAACGAATTTTATAAAAGGCATGGATCAAATTTTCAGAGAGAGAGAGAGAGAGTCGAGGGTAACTTTCAGCATGTCTTTTAAGTTGTCGTCTTCAAGATTTTGTCTCCTACAAGTATCTACATTACGAAACTACTAAAATATCACTCAACATCAGCGCTATTAACAGGCAATTGAAGTCGAAGCAGCTAGATGTAGAACTCTGCTCCGAAATGATACCCAAAATTTCAAAATGTTTGATGGTGATGCTTCTTTTGCAAGCCCAACACAGATAGGTCACTCATCATCGCAGGTGTCTGGCAATAGTAAACTTGCCTTCAGTGAAGCGTAATCCGCAGTAAGTGTAGATAATTTAATTAAATCGAAAATGCTGATCATGGGCACGTGATAATATAATGGAGATAAAGATCTGTAGTTGATATATATGCCATCATTTAATCGAAAACAGCATTAATAAAGAGGTCAACGCACTTTTTATTCAAATTGTAGAAAATCTTCGTTTTTCTGCGATTTTCATCGTTTTCTGCAATTATCTGCGCTTCGCAGAATCCTAGGTTCCCTGTTCATCACGCAGTCAACTGCGTGGGAAATCCGCACTGAGTATATTCCAGCCTTTAAAGCATGCTTGACTTGTTATAAATAAAGCTAAAACTGTTCATTGAGAACAAAATTCTTTCACATCTTGAAATGAGAGACTGAGAGTAATTCAAGATCATTAAGACCTCTGTCAATTTCTAAACAACAGTCTCGTCTTATGAATCTATCACTTTGCTGGCAGCAGCGTATGTCAGAACGAACGTATGTGTTAATCTGAGATTTTCCTGCGATCTATCACTTGCAAATGACGTGCTCGATGCTGAATTTATTAAGCTTAAGATTTTCCTTCGGTCAAAATCATCTCATTTAATGTAACACAGGAGAGATCATCATCCACAATATCTTCTTGTGCAAACTGTTGATTCTCCATTCACTTATTGATGTCAGCTTCAAAAAATTCGTAATTCTTATGCTGATGTAGTTTAAATAAGTCAATTTCATACAAAAATACACATTACAGACCCTAACGCAATTTATACATTCTTTTAAGCTTAAACGGGCAAATTCTCCAATAAGGTAAGTCTGAAGTAAAGATGACCGATCCTACCCGAAACCCTACCCGTACCCCACCCGAATGCTCGGGTTCGGGTAGAGAAATTAAGAAGTCGGGTCGGGTTTGGAACTTTAAAAAATATTTTTTGTGAAGTTAGTACTGTTTCATGTGTACCTGTAGTTAAATGAAGTTTTTCAAGAAACTGTGGCTTATCACATTATTCTCATTGTGAATTATTGATCTAATAAAACACTTTGCGCTGCATATTTTGCTTCTACAACAACGAAAGATCATTTATCAAATTAATTGAATATGTTCTTGTGGTCTCTAAAGGCCTCATTCTCATAATGACATGTAGATCGTGGCTCGCAGGATGGACCGAAAGAAATTAAATTTAATTTGAGATAAGCTTTATATAGGAACGAAATCTGAATATTATATAATTGAAATTTCATCATCTATCTGCAGAATTATGTTGTTACATGCAGTGATGCAGTTCAGCTGCTCGGACCTTGACATCTTCATTAACATTGAGAGTCAAAGTGTCTCAATCAGAGTTTTGAAGGAGTATGCTGCTACACCTATGATATATCACGAAGCAGTCGATTTTTTTGTAAAGATTCGGAATTTTGTCATGTGTTGTAGGTTTTATCAATTTCGTGGGTAATTATGCTACTTATTTAGTATTTGTTTGAATACTTAATTAGGCTAGAGAAAAAAATAACATACTAAATACTAGGTATTTAAATAAAATACTAAAATAATGCTACTAAGAAGTTAGACTGCCGCCCGGTATCACATTAGGATCAAGCATTAGCTTCATATATTTCGAATATAATCGGGTCGGGTTCGGGTCAGACATTTGTACCCGACCCGACATCGGGTTCGGGTTGAAATTTTGTTCGACTCGGGTATCCGAATTTTTGGAACCCGACCCGACGCTCATCTTTAGTCTGAAGACAAAGGTAGGATTATATTTCTGCTTTGGATGCTGCATATGCACGTCGTTCACCGGTCAGTAGTGCGCATGCATGAAACAATTTTTCAGTTTAGCACAACATTTTTTTTCGTAAGCAAATTAAGGATGTATAAAATCAATTGTAAACTCACTTGTATGCAATTTTGTTGTAAAGATAGAGGGCTATACAATGACGTGACGGTGCATCAAGTGCAAGACTAGAAACACGAGATTTGCAATCTCGTTTTGTGAGAGGAGACTTTTGAATAAATCAACCTGTGTCCGAATTTGATCACTTATGTCAAAATTGGATGACTTATCTGTGGCCTCTAACAAAAACATTCGGGACGGTGTCATTCCTGATGATCCCAATGGCCGCCAATCATGCTCGCATGCTCACATTCTACCCATGCACTTTCTGACCAATCGTGATTCTGATAATTTTCTCTTCTGCTTCAGATTCTATATGTCACAACCATCGGTCCGTACTTCTTGATTATTGCTCTTCTTGTTCGATCCGCCACATTGGAAGGAGCAATTGTTGGAATCCGATATTACATCACCCCAAAATGGCACATGCTACGAGATATGACCGTCTGGGTGGATGCAGGCACTCAGGTCTTCTGGAGTACGACACTCGGGTTTGGAATTTTAACTTCAATAGGCAGCTATAATGTCTTCCACAGAAATTTCATCCGGTAAGATCTCGATGCATGCATATACAAAGAAGCTAGACTTGAAAACGTGTGTTAACCTAAGGATTTAAATTCATTAGTGTAATAATTCGGAAGCTTCATCCGATGACTTTTATCTGGGATGTGATGTTCCTCATTTTGAAGAATTCCCATAGGCTCCCAATTTTCTTTGTTTTGTAGAAAGTTGACAGGAATAAAATTGCTGAAAATTTTAGGGTTTGGGTGCATCAATCCCGCTTTGCCAGCGGACTTAGAGGTGTACAAATCCGAATCCGACTGTCGCATTCATCTTCTTCGCTTCGGATTGCAGTCGTATTTTAAGTTACAGAGTCGGATGGTATCGGATCGGATTTTTAAAAAATCTGGATTAATTCGACGTCGTGGAATTCACAACTGGTCACTCAACAAGCAATCAGAAGCTAAAATTTGGCCTGGATGTTTTTTCAAGTCTCAGCTATACTATTGTCTGAAAATGGTGTCGTATTTGCTGTTTCCTGTACCAATCTTTACATGATTAATGCCCTCCTGGGGCGTTAACTACATAATCCTATTAGTTGCAAGCACCTTAAATTTAAGGAATATTCGGCTAAATGTCAGCAGTAGATGAGATGGGGGATGGATTGCAGCGCATTATACCGTAAGAGTAGCCACCTCCCATAACAGTAGCATGCACCATACTGATTATAGTTGATCACAAACTTCCCCTTAAACGTTTGGTCGACTAGCCTTATGCAAGCATTGCGCATCCTACTCTATACTAGAGCATGGATCTCTATGTTTTAAACTGTAATTTATTTTTATGTGTTCTGGACTTTGAGTAAGCTGATTTATTGCACGATTTTCCACCAGGCCAGTTGTTTTAACTTTGTTTTCTTCCGCTTCCTGGATTCTTCAAAATTTTTTTACCGTGCCGTGATTTAACTTTATACACTAACTCACTCGGATTATGCGAATATCAGATTCGGAATTCGAAAGTATGTTGTCGAATTGTATTCGATTGGATTCATATTCTTCTCCTCTGGTTCGGGTTCAACCCTGACGCACACCTCACAGCCTGCGCATCTGTTCCTGCTACTTCGGACGTTGTTGTTGCCATTTCTCTCAATTCAGGAGACGATGGCCATGCTGGTGACTGTGCTCTAGTACTCCTCAGGAACGGGATTTTATATGTTCCACGGAGCGCTTCCGGTTTTGTCTAAGGAGCTCCAAAAACTCTTAGTTATTCTCACAATCATTTCAGGATATGATATCCTGCAGTCTATTCTTTTATTTCACACTGTATGCAGGACGAGGAGGATTTCCGATTCGTTGTTGATGTTGTCTTGAATAAAATGCAAATTTCACTTCGTATTTGTGATAGTTCATCATGAATAAATTAAATTGTTGATCAATATTCATAATACCGGTTTGTAATTTAATAATTATTTTTGTGGAAAGTTAGCCCACTTTAAGAGGAGAGAGAGAAAAACAACCTCTCTATATCAGATCAAACTTTGTTGTGAAAGAAACATTAACATTGGAGATGAACGAGCCAGTCTGACCTTTGACATAAGTCATTTCCGCATGTCACGAGGCAAGGAAATGAACGAGTCCACAGCAGAGAAAGTTATTTATCTTCTCTAGGATTACACTGACAAGCGAGCAAGCACATGTAATTGTTCACAATTTTGGCTCGTCGAAGAAATTATATAAAGTAAAGAATTTTCCAAATTTTGAGAATATTTTTTTATCTCAACTCCTTTCTGAATCCATCCACCAACTTCGGGGAAAACCTTCAGAGATAATGATGAAATTCAAATTTAAGAAGTACATTTTTTCCATTGTAAATGTATTAATAATAAACCTTGCTTATGCTCGGAAGCATATTGGGCAGACGTCTGTCTTCTATGTGGACGAGTTCTGTATATCCCACCCTCATTGTTTCGTGCTGAATGTTAAGTAAGAATAGAGTCTTCGGTTTGACTTGACCAAAAATTGAACTTTGTCTCCCGGACTCAGAGCGAACACTCTACCACATCGCCACAACGTTAAATTAAAAAAGATGCCTTCTCACACAAGAGAGGTTATGACTTCGGCCGACAGCGCTGGTGTATTTGAGTATTGGGATATTTTTCAATCGGGAAGATGAATGAGATAGATTGATAACACTTTTTCATGCAGCTGTTTTTAAGAATTAGAGATACTCTGAGCGATGACTTGATGATTTTCTGTAATCGGTCCTTGAAGTGCTGATTCACTGTCTTCATGGAGTAAGAGATGCACATTAGATAAACAATGGATAATTCTCATACGATGATGAAAGTCATCCCAGTAGCCATTTATAATAGAATATAATGCTTACTAATTTAAACTATTAGTTAAAGTAGTCCTAATGAGGACTGAATGCGTTCTCCAATCCGCAAGTGTACAAAGGCAATGCTACTGTAACCATTGGATTAATCAGTTCCTAAAAGAACTCAATGTAGCTTTCTCGTGGCAACGAATTAAAATTGATCAGCTTTGGCCCAATATCTGGTAAAAATGGAAATCTTAAGACTTGTAATACTACTCATTCTTGCTGTTAATATACTAATACCATAGATTCAAAACAGACGTCTAATATACTGTACCAACTACAGATGCTGATAGTGGAAATAGAATAGGATAATGGTCACCATAGGTTAAGGAAATTAAAAATGGATATTATAAAACAACAGGAAACCGCTGAATAAAAATTGGAAAAGTGGAGGTAAAATATGGAAATACAACGATGCTACTACACCGATTACAAGTAATGGAGGTAAACAATAGAACTACAATGACACTCTACTACACCGAAAGCAATGAAACTATACACACTATACCTAAGACTACACATGGAAAATACTATTTCTTCACTTGAATTTGTTATCGCCAGTTTCTTCATCCGTCTATAGTACTTCGTGTAATTCCACATTTCTTCTTTGAATTACAATACATCGACCTTTACTTCAGCTACCGATCAAGGGATATAAAACATAATACTGCAGTCCGTCAGTCATCAGCCCCTAACCTGAACACTCAAACCCAGACGAGCGGGGTCCCACACATAGTGGCTGACAAAATACTGAATAGGTAATGATATGTCTTGAAAGATATGTCACAAAGATAAATCAGACATCATTCAATTGTTGCGTTTCCCAAATGTAAACTGATCCTGTCATGAAATTCATCCCATCAATAAATACAGTATGCCTTTTTGCGATCCGCACAAGTAAACAAATCCTGTACATCAATCTTTGCCTTTTCGATTCCCACAAGTAAACAGATCCTGTTCATCCTCGAATCCCATAAAGATGTAATCGCTGTGTGATAAATACGTAATCCGCCTTTACACAAACTTCGCCTCATATATCAAGACTTAACAATGGGAGCTCTCTCATCTCCCGTAAGCCACGCTAAGTGCTCTGTATTCACTCTTCACCGCCCCCATGTGATGGCTACAAGTCATTGTTAGTCGTTTATTCACCTATGCAGCAAGGCATTAAGGAAAATGTGAGTCGTTTGTTGGTCGCGTGCCTCATTGAAATTCACAGAGTGAAGTGAATTGTCGAGCCGAGAAAAGACCATATTTGTGAAGCGATTCATTAAGCCTTGTGAGAGCCTTTTTGTGTAGCTCATCAAGTCATGCTGAGAATAACCTCTAGATTTCATGATATTTAGTAGTAGTAGTAGTAGTAGTATATGTTTATTATCAAAATGAAAATCACAAATTTCAAACACAAATGAAGTAAAAAGTACAAAAGCAAATTCTTGAAGACAATATACAGCAAATGAAATCACAAAGTGCATGTACTCGCATTACTCAAACTAGCAATGTACGGAAGGAACGAAGAGTGCCTCCGTTGAGTGCGTATCAACGGTAATTCCAGCTGCCCAGAGCGGCTATAGCGTTTATGAAAAAGATGATGCAGTATGTTAGTGGGATTCTCCACCATCTGAAGTAGCAGTCTGAACCCTCTATCATGGCGTCGTGACTTCAGGGACACAAAGTTTCCGCAACGACAGTCAGGACCACAGATAATCCGGTGGCAACGGCGCTGTACCTTATCCAATTTCTCAGCATCAATTGCATGCATACCTATGAAGACCGGTGAGCATTACTCCAGACAACTACGAATGAGACCGTTAAAGAGCAGTATCAAACAGCGTTGTGATAATCTGTTCTGGAGCATTTTCAGCAAATAAACTCTTCTGCTTGCATTCCGAACAATCATGCTGATGTGAAGGCTCCATCTTCGGTCGCTGCTGTAGTAAACACCCAGAATTTTCAGATTGCTGACTAACTCTATGTCGCATGGGAAGTTGATCGTTGCATTGGGCTTACTGGCAATCATGATTTTTGTTTTTCTTTTATTCAGCTTGAGGCCATGCTCTGTACTCCATAGGTCAACATTGTCGATTTCGTCTTTTATTTCTTCTCCATCACTGCAAGGACTCAGGGGAACAATGACAATGACGTCATCAGCGTACTTAGTCATTTGAGATTCTGTCCGCATGATTTTCAGGGAAGACATGTGCAGAGAGAATAGGTATGGGGCGATAACCGATCCCTGAGGAACACCTGACCTTACTGGCATTATTGCGCTCGCAGTTTCATAGTTGAGGAAAACTCGCTGGGTCCGTTCCTGCAGGAAGCTGCAGCACTAACTAATGAATTTTGTCGGAAGGTTGAATCTGCGCAATGACGAAATCAGGGATGCATGATGTAGCTTATCAAATGCCTTTTCCATATCAAACGAGACAACGGCACAGGCTTGGATATCCGGTCATCCATCCTCCGAGTGATGAAGTCGTGAATGTGAATGTAGGCATGTACAGTTGATACTCCTGGTCTAAAACCAAACTGATCCGAGCCATAGTTAGCCACTATCTCGTCTTTCAAAGATTCGACAACTATCTTCTCTAAAATCTTGGCAAAGATTGGCAAGAGGGAGATACCACGAATGTTGTCAATTTTCACCGGCTTACTTTTTGGAATAGCTTTGATGTTTGCAGCTTTCCACTTAGATGGAACACAGGAGTCCTCTATGGACAGTGCGATTAGATGATTCAATGGCTTTGAGATCTCATCTGCGATCTGATTCAGCAAACGTGGGGAAAGCCCGTCACTACCGGGAGATTTACCAGGTTCTAATTTAATCAATTGCTGTAAAACAGAGCGATCATCGAAAGCAGGTTGCCACTCGCGTTTGTTGTCCTGCAATGAACTTAGAATCAGATTCCAGTCAGGCGGATCAGATTGATGCTGAGCCAGCTGATTTGAGATAGCTTCGGCTGCTATTTCTGGGGAAGGATAGGACGAGACCAGACAGCGACGTACTTGTACTCCTTGAGTTATTCACATGATTGACCATACTCCACAATCCGTTCGTCTTTTTCATTCCTTTCTCAACCCATTCATCTTTGGCATCTTTCAATGCAGTTTTGACTTTGTTCTTATAATGTTCATATAGACCAAAATTCTTGGAGTGGTATGCGTCCTGGCGTTTGTTTATGAGCAACTTTAATAGCGGAGTTATCCACGGCTTGTCTGAAGTTTTCATCGTTACATAGGTGACAGGTATGGATTCGGCTATCATGGAATCGAGTACATCATGAAAGGAATTGCATTTTTCTTCAACATCCATATCACTCCGATAGAAATTGTGCCATGAAATGCGTTCAGTTTGGATCTCAATACACTGATGTGGGACTCACGAAAATCATAAATCTTCTTAACGCTAATTGTTGCATCGGTTTTCCGGTCACAGGATTTCAAGAATACACTACGGTGATCTGAGTTCCCAATGGGTGGCCTACCAAAACCAAGTCCAATGGGGAAGTGCTGTGAGAAGAATCATCACACAATCGTCTTTCTACGAGTATCTTGTCCAAGATAACGTTCTGTCTTGTTGACTGTTGCACAATTTGAACTATATTCAAAGAGTATTCAAGATGATTGACAGGGTAATGATTAAAGTCTCCAATAATCATTAGCTTGGCACTTGGATGTTTCACTGTGATAATGTCAAATCTATCGATGATATAATTCTGAATACTGTCGATCTCAGAACGTGTTAAGGAAGGTGGAAAGTATCCAGTCATAATAATTATGTCCATTGAAGGCAGATACAACCAGACATATTCGAAGTAATCGAAATAGGTGTCATTGCACAGGTTGATACAGTGAATAGTGTCTTTAACATACACACAGACTCCTCCTCCGCGCCTTCCTCCGCCTCGATCACAACGGAAAATTGAATAACTCGGGATGTCAACTTCGGGATCACTCACAAAGTCCGTGAGCCAAGACTCAGTGATAGCAACAATATCACAGGTAAGGGTAGACACTAATAATGTAAGTTCATCAACCTTCGGTCGCAATGATTGAACGTTGGCTAAAAGAAGGGAAGGGATACATTTGCTTTCTTTTCTAGCAATTAATAGCCGCGACGAAAATTTCGAGTCTCTTCTCTTCGGATAACTTTGCCCGCGTAGATCACTAAGTTCGATTCACCATTCTCCGTTCGTATTTTGAATTCCTCACGAAGACGTTTAGCCTCATTCTGTTGCATCAATGTTCTGTCCGGACTTACATAAACATGCTTATGTTCGGTTATATTTCACAACGATTTTGCATTTTTCAGTATGGCCAGCTTTTGATCGTTGTGTTTCAGAATTACTCTGATTGGTCTATTTCTTCCAGGCTTTTGAAATCCCAATCTTTTGATAGATTCAATGTCGACATTATCCCCAATATTCTCCAGTATGTTCTCAACTGTTTTTTTGTCCTTCTCAAGACGATCTTGCACGGAGCCAGAAGATTCTTCCTGAACACCATGAAGGATTATGTTACTACGTCTTATCATGCGTTGTTCTAACTCAAAGGAAATATCGTTCAAGCCGTTTGCAACCTGCGACTTAAACGCCTCCATTTCTTTCTGCATCTGCAGTTCTAGCGCCTTTAGCTTCCTGTTTTGTTCTAGGAGAACCTCCTTAAGCTCAGAAACAGCTTCAAACACAAATTTCCTTTATTTTCAATGCATTCATTTCAGAAGTCAGATCACTTGCGGAACCAGCCTGTGTTGTGTTGTTTCACAAGCTGCTTCTTTGAGAGCTTGTTAAATTGCCCATTTGACATTCTGCGCATTGATTCGAACGAAGTGTCAATCGTTGATTCATTTGACATGACTCACAAAATTGTCTTTATTTCATACAAAATCAATGGCAGCAAAAAAATGTTCACAGAGCAGCAATTTGAACCAAGAACCGAAGGATGTGCGAAATAGCACGTTAACCGATAGACCACGATAACACTGTCGGCTTTGCTATTGAAATAGCCTTCTGGATCCAGGAAACAGAAAACCCAGTGCACGATTGACTTGATATTGACCGCAATTACGACGCAGTGAAGACAGATAAAACGCTTCGGCGGACTGAACAAACCTCAGCCAAGGAAGAACACAGACACGTATATATCCAAATTACGAATGACACAGGCTCCAGATGGAGAAACGGTTAGCGCCAAAGTTCTACTCAAGCACAGAGCAGTCGAATGGTACCAAGTTTTCCACGAAGCGATGACTCCAAAATACCACACTTGCCAAAAACGATATCACCGATGCAAGAGTGAGCGAGACACGTCCATCCGACAAGCGCAGGTCATAGATGTAGTGTCTTGTTAGTTTTTCAAAGTTATTCAATACCCTATCTAATGATCGCATTGGGTGTGGCAGAAGGTATTTTGCAGTGTCACTATTTCGCTGGGTAGATTTACATATAGATTTCTATTCATCATGTATTCAATTATATTATTTTGTAGAGAAGTAAGTGTTGCTTGCGTGAGATTGGATCATTCAGAAGAGAGAGAGCGACCGTTCCGATTCATTGAATGTCTTATATAACCACACATAAGTCAACAGAAACAGTTGATGTGATGGCTAAAATTCGTAGAAGTAACAAACATCTCCGGTAGTCGGTGCACAGCGTATGTAGTGTGATAAGGTTTCATGAGCATCATTTGGGATGAGTATGTTTGATTTGAGGTTCTGATTGCATCATCAGGATAACAAACGTAGACACCATGGCCAAACTTGTGATTCTTTGTTTTCATCGATTGAGAAACTAATCTTGGCACCGTCAAAGACTTCAAGTGGGGGAGTCTTCTTTTCGTTTTTCTTAGAGCATCACAGATAACACGTTACGCACGATATAACATACAATGTAGAATGGAAAGCTTCATGAACTATTTTGTTGATTTGATGGCGTCAATGAAATGGATTTCCATTTTACCCTCGACGTCTTTACTTTATACCTTCCGACATCGTTTTCAGGCGAGGACGGAAATATACTTCGGAGATCAATCGACTAGAGAAAATTCTACATAAAATTGTTGCTACCAAATGTTTTCAATTGCCTTCATTTCATCTTCAGAAAATGATCATATATCATCACATGCGTCATAAATTAGTTACGTTGTTGATCAATTTTCATAGTATGTAATTTTGTAATTTTTTTTGTTTGGCTAGTCGAAGGAGAAATTGAATGAAGTATATAATTTTCAAATTTTGTGAGTACTTCGTTGTCTCAACCACTTTCCTAATCTATCCACCAGCTTCGGGGATAACTTTCAGAGATGAAATTTAAATTTAAGATGTATTTTGTTTAAATTAAGAACTAGGTATGAGAACTTAGGAACTATGGGGACCTGGTTTCTGAGCTGTCATTAATTTGAACGCTTTCATATCGGTCAGGAAATCTGACAGACTGCATGTATGTTTGGGGCATGTAACACCACCGCCATCGGGACTGATTGTGCTGCAGTGCACCAATCCACCATTTCATGTGAAAACACGTCTTTTAGTTTTAGCTAATGAATGCTGACCATCAGCCAGAATTGCAGTTTTCACAAATCAGTTATCTATTTGTGTTATTGAGCCAAAGACGGTGACAATCCACACAGGAGAGTGAGCCGACGCCAATTACATCAGTATCATATTGGGTTTACTCTACATCTTCTTTCACAGAGCATTTCTGTCACTATTTCCAAGGAGCTTCCTTCTTACATGCACCGCATGCTGTACTACATTTCTCGTGAGTCATCTCAGATCTCCCTGAACTTTCAGCCGGATGATCTACTACATATTTTTGCACACCTAACTGTAGCTTTAACCCTTGTCACTTCTGCGTTAATTTCTCAACGCTTTAGCGCCTTTTCCCTTTGTCCCTGTCTTGGTGTTCGCGTAGTACTTCATGTCATGTGAATTTATCATTCGTATTTTCCCTTCGACAGCCAAAAGTTTCCGTGCATTAGTGGCAGTGACACGATGACTTTATTTAGAATAATTCATGATGGATTAATTCATATTCTTGTGTATTGAGGTTGCATGTCATTAGAACAAATTTCCGATGACCTTGACTCTTTCAAGTTCCCGATATCATCGACGCATACGCGCAATTATCGAAGATCTCAGTGGAGCAGATAACCCATTTCTTAGTTCGAATTGCTTTTTATCTGATATGGAAGCATTTTCCAAATATAACATGAACTGCGTGCAATGATAGAATAATTTTGGGGATTAAATGTGATGGAATTCCCAATGATTTCGACGCAACTCTGGCGAAATTATTACCGCACCTCGATGATATTTAAGAAGTTGTCAGCTGATTGTCATGTGTTAGCTTCAAGGTTCAGTTAACGGGAGAATCAATCTACCTCGTGTGGGGATTAAGACATAACTGATATGCGATGAGTATTGCCAAATGCGTAACTAATCTGATACAGCTGAACCGGGTTATCAAACATTTATAGCAAATCTCGCAATGAAAAATTTGCAATTGATTATGACGGCAACCAATAAGAAAAACTGAATTCTCGATTAAATGCTTTTCAACCCTTGCATGCATGAGTTATTTTCACAATTTAAGTTTTTTCAAATGCAATTTGCGGGCGTTCGAGATATCGTACGAGGTTGGGAGATGTGTCATCAGAAGCGCAGTGATCTGGTCACACATTTTTACGGCTATGGGCTGTCCCAAATGATACGGGTCGAAATATTTCCAAATGGTCGGAACATGCATGAGCGGGTTAATTAAATTATGACTCACGGAATTCGGAAATTTTCAATTTAATACTAGCCCTTTCATGCATGAATTATTTTCACAATTTAAGCTTTTTTCGAAAAACGTTTTTTCAAATGCTGATTGCGGGCGTTCTAGGTAGGCCTATCGTACGAGGTTGCACCCACTGATAGGTGCAATTACGGACATGCATTGGATGCGCTATCTAACAGTTGTGTTGCACTGATGACATCATATTTCAGGCGCGGATCCAGCTTTTTGTTGAGGGGGGTTTGGCACTATAAAACGGCGTATACTGAAAATTTTTTGGAACAGCTTATTTTCCTGTAATAAATATAATGTACTTACAAATCGGTCTTTATTAAATTCTTGATACAATGCAAAAATGATGTGAAGTATGCAATAATATTGACCTGTATTACTTCATGTACTTAATACATGTATACCAAAAATCAATAATATGAATTTCCCTTGATACGGAAGTATTAAATGAGAACATAATCTGTTGGTTTTTCAAACAAGATCGATTTTTCGTGGTGCTGTTTAATAAAGCGTTCAATATTGTTCAGACGAGAGACCGGACGCTTCAGGATAGTGCATTGCCATCATTGTCAGTCCCGCCAATCTTTCCTCTGACATGGTGCTTCTGAGATGATTTTTCAGACGTCTGAGAACAGAAAACGATCTCTCTGCCTCTGAAGAACCAATTGGAGAGACGCATCCTACTAGGGTAAGCTGTCGGATGTTGGGGTAGACGTCAGCTTGGTTCAGTCAGTCAACCAAGTTTGCAGGAATTGGAGTCGCTGAAGTCGAGTTCTCGATCCATGATGATTTCCAGCGACGTAGTTCTCTCTACAAAGCAAGGAAGACAAACTTTTTCTACGATTGTACGAAATGATTGATCATTTCCATACTTTCCTTTTTTGCATACATAGTATGTCGCATAATTACTTCCCTCGTAGGCATACATCAAATAGTGATATTTTTCGGTATCTGTAACGGCACTGACTGAGGTCTGTCTTGAGGCAACAATTCCGATGTCCCATAGTGGAATATGAACTTCAGCAGATGGACTAAGTATGTTCATGCTGGTCGAGGCTTGAGGGGAACGCGAATTTCTCAGCACATCCACTGACAGATGCGGAATCACTCATGCTCAACTCTTGACTTGTCACTTTTTCAGATGTTCCATCATTGTACGTTTCGTCAGCGGTTGTCTTAGGTCTGAAAAAATAAGCAATATTTGAATAATTAAGATTAGCAGAACGGGAAATACATCTAATGTGCAAAATGCTAACGGCTAAAAATCTAAGGTCTAAATGTGGGTCTGTTACGAAATTGGTCATCATCCATATCAAAAAATATTTTAGTTTTCTAAAAATTTTATTGTCAGAAATTACAAGGTAATACCCAAAATCATCGGGAGCAGTTATTTATTCGACCTCTTGATTCTCATTGGCTAAGGAAAATTGCTTTGAAGATCAATTTTTTCAAAAAGTCATCTGTCGGACGTACAACACATTTTCGTTCCTAGTTCACTGAAAATTAGAATGATTATGGAAAAGCCATCTTAATATGAGAATGTGGTACCCACGCAATCTTTCTATGCAAAAATTTTGATGAAGTGATCACCTCAGATAATATACCAGCCTTTCGAACGCGTCGCTGTACGTCCGACAGATTTTCGGCTCTATTTATTAATGCCACTATGTGAAAATTAAGTCTGCAATCGTGAAAGCTTCCAAAGTATCGATCATTTTATATTTGCCTTGTTTGGAAGATATTCTTCAAGAAATCCTGTGCTAAAGTTTTCCACCAAAATCTGTCGGACGTACACAAAATGTGTTTTTCTCAAATTATTTCAGCTGTATCTTCTTTAGATTGTCAACGCAGGTCATTCCAGTGCAACATTTGACATATTTACCTAAACTATGTACAACAACTAATAAGATTTGACTAGAGACTCGATCACACCTCAGCCGTCTGTTTGTTATTATTAGTTTTCCTCTGATCTCTGAAAGGAGAATTATTCTTTTTAATAAACCTCATTTATGGGATCATTCAATTACCTGAAGAAAGACGTTATTTGTACTTGATTCGCAGATTTCAATTTCTTTCTAGGTGGTTCCATGGATACGAATAATTATCACCAGCAGGTTCTGAAATTAGGTATGATTGATAGACGTACAAGTCAATATTAGGCCTACTATCAATTTATTTCTTTTAATACACCCATAAGTGCTTAAAGCACCACGGCAAAGTAAGATACAGAAATAGGTGTACAAAGTAGCGTGAACACATTAATTACGTTTATCAGCATAAATAATTGTATAAGATCCTTTGAAGGTCAGAGTGTTAAAAATTGCTGTCTTACATTTGTCCTGAATTGAGATCCTGTCAATTGTTAAAATCATTTATATATCTGGATCTCTCGGCTTCCAATACATGCATACATCTGCACTTTCAGCCATCTTACTAAATTCATATCTACTTGATGCAGTGTAGACTGCATAACTATAAAATGCAAATTAAATTAACTCCGAGGGGGGGGGGGGGTTTGAACCCCATGAACCCCCCCTTGGATCCGCTACTGTATTTAGGAAATGAATGCCCCCCGGGTAGAATTCACAGCGTTGGTTGGCAGGAGAAGACGCATTTTTCACTGCAAGTTCAATGAGTACAAATAAACATGATGTAACCCAAAGCTGTAATCAATGTCAATCTTTCTGAAAGGAGCGGATATGGGGAGGAGCCTTAACATGGTTTTTCTTCTCCCTGCATTGCATTTAGTATGACGTCAGACTTGAAATGTACTTTTGCTATATCTATGTGATACACATGTGAACTCGTCCGATCTCGAATCGATGTCAGTTATGGACAGTTTAAACTAGGGCTGTGGGTTAGCCGCACTTGTTCGCACCCTGCACTGCATCGGATATACTAAGCGCTGAATTCTGAAACACTTTCGAAGTATAGCCGAAGTATAATTTTTTCTGTATTGTTGATTATCTAGTGTTAGTTATTTAAGACTTCAAAATCTTGAAAGAAAGCCGTCTCTATTTTATGTTAAATGTTCATCTCTTCTAGAATGCAATGCGAATTTTTTTTTTAAGTACTAGGAAGCTTCTAATAGTGCTAAACAATTTGAAATAGACTTGAGAAAGTAAAAAGAAATAATCAAAACTCCCCTTTTTCAATTTACAGGCCGATATAATATAGTGAAAGTTAAACGTTTGACAGACAGGCCTTTGGCGTCCAGCGCCTTTAACTGTCGATGTTCAGATGGCCATCCTGCCGACTTCCAAAGACACTTATGGGGCTCGACCTCTGGAACAAAAAGATCGCTAGGCCAAGAGCTTTACCACTGTTTCACAAAGACCACTTGTATATTTATACCACCTGTTAATATTTTAATTCAATTTTGCCAATACTTTTAATGGAACCCTTTCAAACAAGATGAAAGCAGAAATATATAAATATATACAATATACACATAAAAATTTAAAGATGCACGACAAAAAATGGCAAAAAGTTACAGTGATTTAACTACTCATTTAAAATATCAAAATATACATGCACGTACATTTCATAATCATTAAATGATGCAGTCCCTGATAACATCAAAACATGAGGAAAGGTAAATAGATTCAAAAGAATGTGACCGCAATCTACAAATTACCATGCAAGAAGGTCAACATCTTAACATTACTCAGATTCAAGCAGTCTCTTCGTGATGCTGCAATTTTGCCGGATGCTGCCACACTTACAATGTCACCAAAAATCTCTTGGGCGGAACGATGACCTCTGGAATGCCAATATACCTGGTGAGATCATAAATAACTGAGACTCGACCTGAAGGAGTAATGCTGCGGTCTAGCTACTTATCCCTGTGAAACTCATGGGTTGTAGTTTATTAATGCAACAGGAGAAATTTTCTTCTATACGTCCTTTCATGGAAAAAACATTGTGTTTAATCTTATATATCACCTATTTTATTCATAACTTTCCTTTTTTTCACCAATGTTCAGATCGAAAATGCAAGTCAGGCTTAGAATTCACTTGTGCATCCCAATGAACGACTTTTCAATACCACAATATCTGTTTGATTATCTATACCATGTTTTGATCATTCACGCGCAGCACAGACAAAGGTGAGAAGTGTTCACTGATCAGTCACATTTCATTTCAAGTCATGCTTCCAGCGCTTGAATATCGCAGGGTGAATCGCTTCTTGCTCCTTCGTCATTATGACAATCAAACAATTCTGACCGAACGGTCTGCTGCGTATGGTGATGATGCACCTTGTAGAGCAACCGTATTCAACTGGATCAAGGAGTTTCAGGGTGTGAGAATCGATGTTCTGGATCGCAAGTCACCTTCAAGGACAGTGGAGATTGGGGACGACCACCAAAAGACATTGAAGAAGATGGTTCTGGATAACCGTCGCAAAACGAAAAATACCTTGGAGGAGAAACTAAATGTCTCTTATGAAAGCGCTGTGAACCTCATGACGGAGTTGGGCATCAGGAAACTTTGGTCCATATTTGTTGGGTACTTCCTAACCGCAGAGCTGTGTGAAAGTCGTTTCCAATGCTGCAACCAGCTGGAACTTCATCAAAGTTTGTGTTCTTTACTGACCAACATCGTCACAGAAGACATACCGCTGTCCCTCTACTTACCAGAGGATAGGAGAACGCCCAAACAGTTCAGATTTCCTATGGAGTCAGTGAGTCGTAAATTGCATCTTGGTGCAAGTCATAGGAGATGCTTGATGTTCACCATCTTCTGGAACAGTCGGTGTGTTGTTTATATGGATTTTGCTGACAGATCGCAGCGCCTGAATGCTGAACGCTATAAGGAGCAAATTTAAGCTGCAGGCCGATGTGTTAGCAAGACAAGAAATAAGAAGCTCTACCTCTTCCACGATAACGCGCCTATCCACACTGTCACTGCCTATCACAAACTGTAGCTACGATGTGATCCCTCATCCTCAGTACAGTCCGGACTTGGCCCCCAGTGTTCTCTCTACCTGTTCCGGCATCTGAAGCACCATCTGAGAGGACAACACTTTACAAATGATGAGGATTTCGAAGCTGCGGTGATAGAACTCTTCAATTCAAGAACACCAGAGTTCTGCGACCAGGCATTCCAGAAGTTGCTTTCAAAATGGACCAGATGCGCAGAGAAGAACGGAGGTTACATTGTAAAGACACTTATCTACTTTCCTTTTATCGATGCAAATAAAATATTTCTAGACATGAGTATTTTTTTATAATCTGGCATAATTTGACATAAATTCAAAAAATGGAATGATTGAAAATTATGAATAAAATAGAGAAAAATACATAATATCAAATGTGGACGCATTGAAGAAAACTTACCTTGTTAGAATAATTACCTATGCACACCTAAGTTTCACAGGGATAAGTAGCTAGACCGTAGCATTACTCCTTCAGGTCGAGTCATTTTTGATCTCATAATAGGCAAAAATACAGACAAAGGGTACTAATTATAGACTAAGAATGCTGTATAATAACTACTTGAAAGAGTCGAAGTACAATTATGCACATATAAATGAAAAAATGACATTACAGATTACAGAACTGCCGACCATTGCAACCTTTCATCAAAATGTTGTTATTTTCGTCTTTTTTGCACATCGCTTCCAAAGTCACCGGTACAACAAAAGTCACCGGCAAGTTGGGGACATCGAAATGCAGTAGTGAGTTTCGCCAGCGGGCTTATATGCTTTGTCACAAAGTTCACGGCATAGAGTAAGTATGTTAGATAGAGTAGCAACTTTAGATTGATTAAATCTCCGAAGTGTATGCGGTTTCGATTTTATGCCATGAATTCGAGTTGAAACCCAGTACCTAATGTGAGATATGCAAATTGTTACACTTATGGAGAAATCTACACGGACTTGAATTATCATGATAGCAATGTAGAAGGAAGAATAGTATTTAACACATCATCCGTGTCATGACAACCTTGGAGACGCAATGTTCCTTAAATTAGGAATCCAGTTGGTGCACTTCTTAAATATGCTCAGCCATAGAAATAGGAATATTTTCTTAAGCGCGATCATATCACAAACTTACTTGCCACTGAAAGAGCAGAATATCATAATCAAAGCCAATGATCACAATCAACTTTAAAATATGTAATTGGGTCCACGTCATTCCTATTCAGATTCAAGAAATTAAACAACTATCTATTGAATAATAAAATCTTGCCGATGAAAATTAAATTAAAAACTTGGAATTTCGTCCAGGAGCACAATAAGATCTCAACGTTTCCTTGAAGACTTGCATTATAATGTGGTTCATGAAATTCCCTTGATAATCAGCTTAATTTCCGCTGAATTAATGCACATGTTGGCATCCAATAATCCCCACACTACTTGCAGAGAGGCACAAATTCGCTAGTACATAAACACAGGAATAATTTAGCAAAAATTTAGCTTCTTAAAAGTTTATAAATAAATAAAGCCACTAAATTCATTTGATAAAATTAAAAACTAATTCTTGCACAATGCATTTTGTCCACTCTTATTCAAGCGCGAACATGGGCTAACTATAAAATACAAAATCTGAAATCATATACTTCTACAGTAATAAATCTATGAATGAAATTGAGATCATGCAAACCTATAATCTAGTAGACTTAATAGATATGAACTAAAAACAATTGAGTAAATAACCTAGATATTAGAAGAAGCAAAACGGAGACTAAAGCTTCCAAGGTAAGTAAAGGGTGGAAATAAAATCTTTTTGCGAACACAAGTCGGGATTCTCGCGCAAAATGACGAGAGACTCTGTGATTCCTAATGTGTGTTTGTTGTTGATGTGGTACTTAATGCTAAAATTATTCAAAGCAGTTCGTCTCTCGTTGTGACAGACTTTCAAATGTCTTGTGATGCTGCTAGCTGGAATTGCAGTGGACCTTGGTGGACACTTTAAAGGGTTGGCTAACCACTTTGGAAGGTGTTCCGAAACTCTCTCATTCAGACATCTTCCCGTCTTCCCAACGTACTTGCTTCTACAGGTACAATGAAATTGATAAATTACATTTGATGTGGAGAAGAGCGGCAATCTATCCTTCAGAGAGCGTATCGGAATCCTTCGTGTAGTGAAAATCACTTGCAAATGAATTACTTATATATTTACTTGATATTGCTTGCCTACTATATACTTGCTTTATATTCACCGGTAACTTTGTAAATCACAACATAATTTTGGTTTTCCGGCCATCACAAAATTTGGAATCCCGACATCGAATTCTGTTTTTGAGAGGATGAAATATCCTTTTTAAAAAATAGCCTCCATGGAAATGGTGCAATTTACTCAGAAATTCCCATTTTTTTGGAAAGGAAAGATATCTTCTTCTTTTGTTCTCTTCACCAGTACAAGGACATTTGATGCATCTGTGATTTGATTTGAGTAATTTGATTTTGGATTCCCTATGAATATCACGGATTGTGGAATCAACGAATGTATTGGTACAACCATTGTTGATGTAAATATATCGTTTTTTGATTTTCAAAGAATATCTTGTTGGTTCATCGTTTGTCGACCTACAAAATACAATTTACCGAATAGGAAGTTTTTTGTGGACAGTGAACAGTTTCATTTCCAGTGTAGGATTGACTTACTGTGTATTAGTCAACATAAATATAGATTGAAATTTCGGTCCATCAAGAGATGCCTCACAGTCTCCAAAGAAAGAAACCCGTCCTGAATAGGCACTTCTGAAGTGAAATGGATACAAAGATTGATGTCATTAATGAAGTTCATACCAATTTCCATGGAAGATTCAACAGACCTAAAGCAATTTATCGCATCCACTTTACACAGCCGTTCCGTGACCAGGCATTTGCAGTGGATCGGAAGATTCTAAGATGTCCGGCTGCCCGATTTCCTAAGTTATCGTGAAGGAAAGCATACAAGCAGCTAGATCCGTAAATCGATGATCCCAACATCGGAATATAAATAAGGTCATCATGAAATCCATTTTCTTATCTACTTCTATAAATGTCTCGGCTCAGAAAATATTTCTACAGTTTGGATGGAAGAAATGAATTCATTTGCATCTTTATGGCATTGTGATGGCTGAAACAGTCTAGCAGATCAATAAGAAGTTCATCTGAAAATAACTTGAAATTGCTTCTTTAGTGATAATCGGATGGAGAAGACTGGAAAATGAGCGGCGACGTTGTCGCCCGACCGTTTCATTTATTGGCTCTCCGATAACTATTGCTAAAATGTTTGCGATGTTGATGATAGCTCGAAAGGTCTACATTGTAGGCGCACTGTCTGACTGTACTTAAATCGGACTTAGGAAGAAGTCTGGCCGAACAGCCATGCACCGAATATCTTAATCGAATCAAGTTATAGGGAGTTATAAAGCGATGTACGTAGGTGATGTCTCAAAAGTTCTACATCCTCGTTAGTTCCGTGATTAGGTTTACAAAATCACATAAATGAATATGTTGCATATATTCAGATACAACAATAACATGTTTTTCATGTTCTCTCTGATCTTTTATTGACGGCAAAGGGAAGGGTGACCGCACTTTTATCCCATTTGACGACAACCCTGACTTTACATATGCCTCCTATGCCAAGTACGAAGTCGTACTTAAGCATGCGATTAAGTCCATGGGTTTCAAAGTGTTATTTTCTGTTCAACTGTCAGAAAAAAATGCTTTTAATGTTGTCATGGCATTCAAGAGGAAATTTAAAAGTCCCTGCAATGTCATTGACTCATTGCAACAAGTTTTCCTCTACTATTTATCAAGGGGGCATAATTTAATCTTCAAACTCGAGTTTTATTTAACATATGACGAGGCTCATTATGGAACAGTTATTTGACCACAACATTGTTAAGTCTGAAGAACTTGCTATAAGAAGCTTATTATTCGCTGTCTGCTAATTGTTCATTTTTGTTCTATGACTTCTCTTTTAGAGTACTTAGAATTTTAGAGACTTTAGAAACTCAGGAGAACTTCCCCTTTACAGAACTAACCATAGCTCATTAATATGTCAGTCATTTGTGCATGAAACAAAGTCATTTGTGCTTGCACAACTGAAGTGAAGTACAAGTAGGTCCAAATTAGGCCTGACGACTTGAAATGCGACAAAAAAGGCAACATGCATTTTCGTGTACGTATAATAACATATACCTACTATACAAAGTACAAAGGAGGAAGTCCAATATTTCTGCGTTCTATTGATTTAATCCTATCGCTAGCGAGGCATTAGGCCTATATTCGATCGTTGAAAGTACAAGAGCATTAATGACGCAGCATCAGATCGCTTTTTGTGAGGAATCTTTTCAAGTGCGAAACAATATTTTCTGCGCATCTTTTGAAAATACATGTTTGCATGGCGTTGATGTCTTTGTGCGTCATCTTCTCCATTCTGTTCATGAAGAAGTTTTCCATGTACTGATCTTCTGCATGTTTACATTCATTAACACCATTGTATATCCCATCTACGTGCGTACTGGTAGTAGTTATGAGCTTAATCTTTTGAATTTTTAATTCCAACGTTCTGCCAGCTCTTGACTTGACATGGCCAATTGAATATTGAAACTTTGCCTGAGACTTTGCCGAATTCAAAAATTCGTGTCAACTTGTCGCACAGTAAGTGCAAAATATATAATTTTTACAGAAATTTACAGACCATAGAGGCCCAATGTAAAGTCAATGAGTACTATTGAAGTATAGTTCATGCTCATCGATATTGACGGTTTAAGCACAGTGGGCGAGGGAATACGCGAAGGGGTTCGCATCTCCCACATCTCTCCATAGCTACGGGTCTGCTTTTGACCATCTGTAAAAGTCTGGGTACGCCTATGCTGATGGGCATGAAGAGGGCAAGCATTAGCAGGGTTAGTTATTTTGCCTAGATTTGAATAAGTCGGAAAACATAAAATCGTGAATGAGATGAATTTTTGTGTTAGTTTCTACCATCCGGATTTCTCATGATGTAAATGTGGATCACCATAGAATCCTGCTTATTCATCCATCATTTGTTATGAATGACATTGAGTCATATGACTGTTGCCTCCTTCCGCTTCACTTCGATGTAATGAGTTGCATCAAGTAATCATGCAGCTGTCGTCTTTGCTGTCCATGTTAATGAATTTTTCCTCAGATGATGCTTCATTCTTGTCTTAGTGTTGTGAATGACCATGGACATCAAGGGTATAATTATGTCATGCTCAACACTGATTACATCCGTCAGAATCATTGCAAACTTTCTAGCATTACAAGTACACGTACTGTATTTATGCAAAGTTTAATTAAGTTTTGCCGATGCGCGACGGGGACAACAGACGTTTCGCGTGGCTGTCGGGGCAACTAGTCCTGCAGCCAGAACGAGTTTCTGCAGGGAACGAGGCCGAAAATGAGACTTTCGAAGAAGGATGAACTACCTTTGCCTACTACGAATCTGTGCGTCTGCCGAGTTCTAGCAAGTTCATCTTCTTGTCAGACAGAATTAAAGAAAAACATGTAAATCCAATGGGATGCAGATTACAGACTGGCAAAATTGAGGTTTTCTGTGCTTTCTCTTATCACCTGAAAGGTACGAAGTTTTGAGCCATAATTCTTGACACGGAATGTCTTCAGATAATTTACTATCATGTTCATGAACATTTGTCTGTGGACCTCAACACATTCAAATCTGGCAAGACTCCCCACTTTAACCATATTGAGCCACATTCTCGCATACATCACAGATCAGAAGCATGATAATATCACATACACATGATGGGAAATGACTTGAAGACATTCCGTGTCAAGAATTATGGCTCTAGACTTAGTACTTTTCAGGTAATAAAAGAAAGCACAGAAAACTTCAATTTTGCCAAAGTCTTTAATCTGCATCCCATTGCATTTACATGTTTTTCTTTAATCCTGTCTGACAAGAAGAGGAACTAACTAGAACTATGCAGACGCGCGGATTCATAGTAGACATAGGGAGTGCATCATTCTGTGAAAGTCTCATTTTCGGTCTCTTTCCCTGCAGAAACTCGTTCATGCTGCCGGGCCAAACAGACGTGACGGGGCAACTGATTTTCACGTTGTTATATACGTAATTATGTTGTATTAAATAACTTGATGGTTTGACTTACTCGCTCTGTTCAAGGATTCAACATGATTCTGATGCAATCTTAATCAGCTGAAATAATAAGTCATTGGTTGTACTAATTCGTTCTTTCTACAGAAGAAAACACAATAATAACAGGTCACGTTAACAGGTATACTTTCATAGTACACATGTTTAGCAACCGAGCTAAATGAATGCTCTGAAATCATGAACTGCCATTGTATTACTGCATTCCTTGAATAAGTATTGATCATATTCTACGGCGTAATAGAAAGAAATATCGAGTAGCTATAAGATCGATTATGGGAATAATAATGATTATGGAGACAAATGTATTTATTAAGTTTCAATCAAGTTGCGGTTGCATTAGAGCTCTTAGACATAGGACAATACCCCAACTTCTCACGAACCGTCACAAGGGGAAGGTGCTCTGTCGGACAAACTGTCGTAACCCCGAATTCTCAAAATTGAGAATTTTACATCAAAATATCTGTATGGTCCTGAAGAATGTTCCCACAGAATATTGAATAATGAGTCACTCCTGTTTTCATGATGCAGAGTTGGATAAACAGTCGTATTATTGACAATTCCTATTCAGCCAAATTTTTAATTCTCTCTACTGAAAAGTTACTAATTGTCAGTTAAGACGGTTCGCGAGAAACTGGACGAATAATGCTATCTGTCGGGCTCACGCGGTCCTTGGGCTCTATGGAGTACTTCCTCCGTATATAGCGTTGCATCTTATACTCGTATGTTGCCGTGCGAGGTTTATTTCTAGGTGAAGCATTTAATTTCAAGGATTTATTAGATGGTCATTTCCGATGCGGTTATGGACATCCGCATAGTATTGTGAGATAAAGCATTGCCTTGATTAAGATAAACGGAAATTATTCATCGACGTACATGTCAACCTTCGGTAGAAATGAATCTTCATTGCTCACAATGAAAGGGTTGCGTAAAATATCAGATTCACATCAACTAATTTGCAATTCAGAAAATTAATGTGCTTGCCTGCTGAAACATCTAATAGTGAAAAATGAGTCGCGTTTGGGGCGTAGCCAAATGCCTTGATTCTTCATGCATCTTCCTGAGCAAGCAACATAAGAAAATGAAAGACATCAAAACCCAATAACTACCGTATTGTCCCATAAATAAGTCCACCCAAGTTTGAGTCCGACATGGGCTTATACAGTCAAACTTCGATATTGTGACCGCGCTAGGTTCCGCTAGAAGCGGTCGCATTAGCACGACGGTCGCTATACCAATAAGTAGTTTTGGATTGTTCTATGTTGCTACCAGCGCTGTGGACGTGGAAGCGCATGCGATCCAAGGAAATCAGCCGTACGCGAACGTGAACATGGTCAGAAATGGTCAGAATGGTTTGAAATTCATACATGCCAATAAGAAAAATCGAAGATTTAGTATATTTGCTTCTAGAGAAGAGGCTAATACAAATTCTAATATGCATTCTAAAACACTCTAATGAAAAAAATGAAGCTTTTACGTCACTACTCCCCTTACTTGGGGCTTGGACGGTGCTGACATAGTCAGACTTACGGAGCGCTGTAGTACTTTTAGTCCGGATGCCCTTCCTGTCGACAGGAAGCCGACTAATGCTCTAATGCTCATTGAAATAAAGAACGCTTATAAAATTTACGTTATTGCATGTTAGAATGCCACTCATCACGCACTTGTCATGTTTGTCGACATTTTCCTAAGTCTTACTTACATAACTTCTTACATACTTATATAAGAAGAAATCTGTGTGGGAGATTATTGATTTTTATCCTAAAGAAATTCAATCCGCATGTAGAATTGTTTCGTCGTTGCCGACGACCCAGGCTTCCCGAAAAACGACCTTTCTCGCACTTACGACTGATACTAAGAGAAAACAGAGCAAGCATGTCTCCTGAATTGGC
This sequence comes from Prostheceraeus crozeri, assembly GCA_907163375.1. Taxonomy (NCBI): domain Eukaryota; kingdom Metazoa; phylum Platyhelminthes; order Polycladida; family Euryleptidae; genus Prostheceraeus; species Prostheceraeus crozeri. The sequence goes on along the minus strand of CAJQUW010001247.1, from coordinate 162,076 downwards.
AGATGCAGTGGTGTTTCTAAGGACCAACAGACTGGTATGATAGTCGACTTCCAATTTGCCAAGATTCTGTGTTGGCTATGTGACATTCTTCCATGAGATATTTCTTGGAATGACCTAGTCCCTGATATGCTCATGACACGAGTGATATGAAGTTTCGTAAGTTTCTACACCTATAAACTTGAAATTTTGTAGTTTATATCTAAACATATGTAGTACATATGTAGTATTCCCCTTTCAGCTGCTGTATTATTACATTTCATCGCATGATACTTGTAATTTTCTCGATAGCATTTTTTGGTACACACAATTTGACACGTATTACTGTTAAGCATCTGATTACTGTTGCTCATTCGTAATTTTCGATCGTCTGCATACATGATTTTGACATTTTGTACGGTTTGTAGGCTGCTTAAACACATACTGTAAATTAGAGAGTTTTGCTTTACTTTTCATTTAGATTTAGATTCCACTGCGTGATACTTTTAATTCTTAGTCTATTTCAAACATTCTAGATAATGGTTTTGGTATAAGGGAGGGGGCCTACGCGAAGCCTATATAGTTTTGTACGCATGTGTTATATCTGTATACTGCCACTGTTGAATAGATTTTCAATTGTCTACTGTTTTGTAAAACTTTTAATGAACAATCTGATCATTTTATTTAATATTTTAATGTAAAACAAATAAATTGTCTTTTTTGTCGACTGACAGGCTTGGGACAACGTTGGTCGCCGTCTGGCCCCGACCGTAAATTTTAAAGACTGGCCGACCACCTACACACGATCATTTTAATTTCGGTATGTCGATCATTGATAGCATTCATTCTACATGTACAATAAATTATATACGCAATATTAAATAATTATAGCTAGTAAAAAAAACATCTTAGTTAAGGCATGCAAATATCAGTAATAAAATTGAATTGAGAATATGGTAGGCCTAACTGTAAAAATGGTATGTGACATCAATGCTGTGAAGTTTCTTAAACATCGAAAAGTTTAAACCACAGAATTAGATTCATCTGCGTGTGTCTTCGGTTTCCTAGAAAGGAAGAATCATATCTAACCTTAATATACGAATGGCACATCACAAAATTATACAACTTCCTCCTTCTCGAATGGATAGTTTTGTGTATCGCTTGCAATTGGAAATGGTAAACAATAAGTTGTCAGCAGAGGACACCAGAGTCAGTGAGAGAGGCGTGCGTGGTGTGATATCACTTCGCACACACCAAAACACACATGGCTGTCTTGGCTAGCATTCGATTCAGTGCATGCACTATGCAGCAAGGAAAGGTGAGAAGACGATGGTGAAATCATCAAGTGAACTAATTTTTGGACGCCTGCTACTTTTTTTAATACTGATCGGAAGGACCAACATTATGGAGAAAACTTGTGCACAATGATCTAAATTCTTCGAATCTGAAGGAATTTTGGCTATTGAAGCACTTTGCTGGAACTCACATTAATCCGCAAGCGACGCACGACTTTTTTCCTATCTCTGTAAGGCATTAGGAATACCTTTTTGCCCACTTAATAGTTTCCTCGATGTGCCGTCAATTTCGTATTAATCACACTTCTAGCAAACCGAAGCAGATAAACAAAATATTTAATTCTGTGGTTTAAACATTAATACTAATAGGCCTGCATAAATCAGTTTCAAAACATATAAATGTAGTGCTTTACCTGAAATAAAGCTTCCATAGGCCTATTAGTGCGGCTATAAAGTCTACGTTGAATTTGTGAGATTTATTCCTACATTTGTATTGTGTATAGAATTATTTCATTAAATGCCGGTACATATAATTATTTCATAAATGCCGGCTTATATACCAGTAGGACTTGGAGCCTTGGTAGTCTGATAGTGAATGATTCGATTTTAATGATGCAACCACATGTAAGCTTATAAACCATCACCACGTACTATACCCGGTACCTGAGCATTGACAGCATGATCCATGAAGCATTATTCGATAAGTTAGTGGTATAACTATAAATATGTTGTGTTATCTATTCAAAACTACATAGCACCAATGCAAACATTTAGTGGTCTACATTTATCCAGTGAGTGTAAATAGAAGACGATATCTGCTCATAATTTTGAATTGATCGATGCTCACTTCATTGGGGAGTGAGTACCTAATAGAAAAGGCGGACGCGGACGCGCCGATATTTCCGGAGATGGACTCGGACGCGCCGATATAACCGGGAATGGACGCGGAAGCGATTGAAATATTCATTGCGTCCGCAGCCCTAGTTGTTACCGTTCCCTGCAGTTACCAAGTGAATCTCCTCACTAATCGGATACAGTCATTGACCATTCTGTCAATTGTCAATGACATCAACGATGGTGAACTAGTCAAAATTGCATCTTAATTGAATAGCCGACAAAAGATGGTAATAAAGGAGTACTTTTGACTCCTTAACATACGAACCAATTATCAAAGGGGGGCAGGTTTTGTGGCCATTGATTGAATTTCTTGTCCACATAACTGATATCGGCTTAAGCTGTCATTTAAGTTGAAAGAATTACTGCTTTGCACTCCAATTGTCAGCAATTTAAGGAGTCAATTCCGTCCCGAAGATGATAGCATCAAAGCCATCAATCTATCCTTATCAAAATAAGATCATGAAATAGGCAGAGATTGATGTCAGAAATATTTTGACATTTTTTCAATATTCTGTAGTGTCGCATTGTCGCTCTACCGAGAAAAAATGACCAGTTTGTTACTGAAAAAGACGGTCGTTATATCGAGACTTCAATGTATGTGATTTCCCAGCTAGTCGTTCGTTTCCTAGATTGACCGGTCTTTATAAACAAAATTTTCAGTCCAAAGTCAAACAAACGTCAGTTTTTAATAAAGTTTTCGGTTTGTGCTATAAACAACATTTTCTATAGTTTTGAAGGCATTATTTTTTATGGTTGTTGCTTGCTACTTTTTAAATTTGATCGTTTAGATTCAATTATCATCATCATTTTATGGAAAAATACGTTAGTTGCTTTTGGCTGTAGAGCTTCTGTATTCATATTAGGGGTATATCGATTGGTGATTTTACTAACCGGCCGATTACAGATTTAGCTAAAATAATAAAGAACATGACATAATAGGTCTGACAGTCCTGAACTTTCCATGCAAATCGCTGGGATGCTAGTCTAGTGATACATAGAGTTGACTGACTTTTAATTTTTAACAATTTCTTTTGATTAGATTCTAGTAGGCTATATACAAAGAAGCATTACTCGTAAGAAAATATTGGTGACAAAAGCATGTAGCAAAAAAGTTTTTCTGGCGATCACTTGAGCACTAAATTTTGATCAACTTCACATCGATAATCAGAATCATTAAAATGCATGTAATGCAGATGCGGAAGAATTACAAACCAACCGATCCATTTTCATAATTGCTAGCTATAGGACTTCACTTGGCATGAAATGTTAATTTCATCCGTTCCTTGAGAAAATGATGTTGGCTGAATCCGTTCTAGGATTCGAATCCAGGTACCCCAATTGTACTAGTGACCACTCCAAAGATATTTGATATTATAAAGGGCTAGATCTAGAGGTGTGTCTGGATAATCACACTATCATCAGTATAATTGTTGTATTCCGGGTCAATGAAGTCTGCAGTGCAAAAAGTAAAAGGGAGAGGACCAAAGATATTGTGTGCAACGAAGCCAGTGAAAATCAGCTGTATTGCATGAATTTGAAAATATTTGTAAGCGAGCAGCAAATATTCCTTTTCATTGCCTCTCTTTAGTAATTACAGAACTAAAGTGCATTTTAATAATAAATCAAGAAATTTCTAAATGTCTAAAGACAGCGTCCAAATTGCGCAACAAATAATAGTCCAATATTCTACTTTTTCAGATGTTTTGCGCAGTTGTAAATAAGAGTACTGCTGATACAATTCTTTCAATCAGACTTTATTGCATTATTTTATGTCAGCTGATTATAAGATCTGAAGAGTGCATGTTATGCAGGAATAATACAAGTGAAGACCAATTGTTTCATTTTTGGATGAAAGCAGAGTAAATTTTACCTACAATTCTCCAAATACATGACTAAATGACTTTTCTGAACAGAAAAATGAACCGCGTCTTTACTTGTGATAATGCAGTTAGATTGTTTCCTTGTAATAAGTACGGGTCTTGTATATGTATGTCGTTGCTGTGCCCAATGCCCGGCCACGCCAGACGCGATTGCCATCTTGGCAATAATCTAACGTCTATATGTCATTTTGTGGTAAGACATTACATGACACAACAGAAAAAATGTATATGAACTATCAGAAAACTTGATATGAAATTGGCTTAAGCAAATAGAAGCGAACAACATATACTACGCATGTTATGCAATGCACATTGACAACATCTTTGACATTGACAGACATGCGATGATCGATTCCAGTTGGCCCTAAATTGCCCTCTGTTAATTGTTTGCAGTGCATAGATCCATTGTAGTTTCAGACTGGTGAATAACTCGAAGAGTGTTGTTGACATGGGTGAGCCTTATTAATATTATCCTCAGTGTAGTATTCGGATTCTCATTGAAATTGTTAATAGTCATGAATTCTCCAGAGGGAGTTGAGTGTTTATCAATAATTGTATCAATTATTGATACCCATCAGTCCACGGGAATATTTTCTCTTCCACTTGGATTGACTGCATTAAATTGCTGTATTACCGCTCTCATCTTCAACAACTTTTTTCAGAGAAAAAACTGAATGAATATTCTTGAAACTCACCATATAATATCAGTGAATTATGCTTCATATCATATGCCATCTCTAAGGCTTTTTGTCGCATCGCACATTGCACAGCCGACAAAACAGCAATTTCGCACTATTGCCATAATGCTTTTTTTGCCACGATAAGGACCGTACTAAAATGGGTTCAAATTTAGGCATCTATTTCTCATCTAGCCCTTTTAAACAATTAAATATCTTTGGACCACTCTCTCGTATGGCTACAATAACAGCTCGTCAGCTCTAAATTGAATGATTGCATGTCTCAGCCAATCAGAGGTGAGCTCATGACATAGCTCAGGATTTCGAAGAATTTGGAGGTGAATGAATAGCACTGATCAGCTCCTCTTCAGGATTGAAAACTAGGCCCAAACCTCAAGTTTTTGAAACACGACCGGGTCGCTGATTTTTGAGATAACCTTGGCGTGCCCTCAAACTCGACATGCCTTATACATTGCTTTGATGCACAATTCAGTTGAATTTGTTAGATTTGTAATCTTGTCTATCACAACGAAAGCTATTAATTAGGTATTGATGGCTAGGATATGAGCTTCCCGGACAAACACGCAGTATCCTCTCCCTAGGAATGATTACGCGATGTGCGAGATAAGTGTCCGGAATGGACAACTTAACGGTTACATATTAAGCCAAATCGTTTTTTGATTTGACAACTACTGATTATTGAGGTTCCATTTATGATGTATATTTCAGTATCGAAGTCTCTCATGTCACGACACAGCACTTGATAGATGAACACTATTCAGAACACAATTTCAGTCAATTTCATTGCAGACATAGACCCTATTGTGTACAGAGGTGTCATCAAATTCCTAGTTAAAGCAAGAAAAGCAAATGAAGAGATAAGATCAATGCTATCTGATGTCTATACTGACCAATGTCCCTCAACCTCAACGATTTATTTTTGGATCATGGAATTTAAAGGAGGGCGAGAAAACGTACTCGACAATTCCAGATCTGGTCGTCCTGTCGAGATTGACGATGACGCAATGGAAAAGAAATGCGAGAGAGTTATTCAGGAGAATCGGAGAATTACCACCAGAGAACTCTCTTCAACTTAATGTGAGTGATTGGAAAGTTCGCGATGTTCTCATGTGGAATTAGAAAATTGTCTTCTCGCTTTGTACCACGCCTTCTCATAGCAGACCGCCTTGCAGCATTGTGCCGCCTTCAATGTTGTGAGGAGAATCTGAGACTTCATGAAGAACATGGAAGTAAATTTTTGGAAAACATGGTTACAGTTGACAAAACTCCATTCAGCCTCTACTGCCATGAGAGTAAATGTGAGTCATCTGAATGGTGCTTCCTCAGTGAATCAGCACCAAGAAAGGTTCGTTCTGGAACTGCCCATGGTCGCTGTTCAATGCTCACTGTGTTCTGGGACAGTCAAGGTTTAATTAAGATTGATTTTGCCGACAAGTCAGTGAAAATTAATAGTGAGTACTATGCTTCTCTTGTTAAAGAAACCAGACCACTGAGAAGAAAACCAAGAGGTTCTCCACTCTGGTTCTTGCAGGACAATGCACCCATTCACAAAAGTCAGCTTACCATGAGAGCCATTTAGGACTCGAACTTTCACCTCGTCGAACATCCACCGTTCAGTCCAGATCTTGTTCCAAGTGATTTCTGGCTGTTTCGTCACTTGAAGAAGGAACTGCGAGGTCAACACTTTGATTCTCCAACCTGTTTACGTCGAGAAGTTGAGAATTTTCTTACAGCAAAAAGTCCGGACTTTTATTCCGGTGCTTTTCCGAACTTTTGAGCCGCTGGAGAAAGTGTGCTGACAGGAACGGATCGTACGTAGTGAAGTAAATAAATTACAGATTTTCTTAAAAATTGAGTTTTTTTACCTTGATACCCAATAGTTTGGATTTATCATAAAAGAAATTTAGTGAGATATATCATTAACACTCATTCCGGAAACTTATCTCGCATACCACGTATATGAATGGATTTTAAGACCAGCGCAGAACACGAAGTCCGAACAGAACAAGTTATGAAACCGATTTCTGAAAGATATGATAATTTTCGAAGTGTTTTATCGGCGGGAAAAGATGGAAATGGGAATTTCCTTTGCGGGCGCGAGTCATGACTACAGTTTGAAAAGCAATTCCAAACGCCTTGCATTAGCATATTCCGATTTATGAATACTCATATTAACGAATATGACCTCAACTCTGACTTGTGATTTGATGACCCATAGTGTAACCGAAAGACATTGCACCCTCAACTTCCGCTACATCTAATCTACGGCAAAATTTCCTCGATGTTCTGACTGCGTTATGTCACTTCTCAGCGCAAAATCAAAAGTCTGACACCGAGTTTCAAATCATCATTCATAAAGTTAGCATAGGCCAGTGGTTCTTAACCTGGGTTCGATCGAACCCCAGGAGTTGGTAGGCTTAGTTCTCCCCATAAAAGTATAAATAAGTAACTATAAGCGATATGCTACGTAAACGTCACTTCTAGTCCTTATATGTACAGTGTTGGTAAAGAAAGTGGCACTTGAGAGTTATGGAATCTGGCTGCGCTGTTTCTTCCCAAAAATTATATCATCTTGTTTGCCATCCTCGATGTTATCATCTCTGAAATTTTCAGTGAAATATGTCCTTATTCTTGTCTGATACAGGAGATATTATACAAATCGTAGCTTACCCTCTTATTGCTAGGAAAGTCCCCGAGATACTCATAGCGTTTGTTACAACGTATCTTTTCGAGCAGTCCTTTTCGATGATGGTAGATATAAAGACGAAGAAAAGGAACAGACTTTGTTGTGAAAATGATATGAGAGTAACACTTGCCAAGGTGAACCGTGCATTTCTGAAATCGTCTCTAAACGGCAACGGCAACAACAACAGTCACATTGATTTGCAGTAAATATTCATTTCGCTTTTGTTTTTTAGTGAAATTCATGTTTTCTTTTGGTTTCGTTCTTTGAACACAATGATTTTGTGTGCAAGTGATGCATGGTACAGTTTGTGCACTATTACAACATATAGTAATTATAGTAAAATAAAAAGATTTGAATTTGATGAAAAAGGCAAATTTTTTTTCCAACTACGAAGGGTTCAATGAATGAATGTATGGAACTTGTGGGGTTCAGTACCGCCAATAACGGTAAGAACCACTGCCATGAGCTCACATGTGTTTTATTTTGCTCTCACTCTTTTACTTATATACTCGCCACTTTTGAATCTTTTCAAATATATGACAAGATCGAGTAAAAAATTCATCTTCAAATGATCACGCGATACATTTCGCGCGGCGCCCACACAGGGATCGCAATTTTCCGTTTTTTGCGAAATTAGTCTAGTATAAATATTTCAGATTTATGCATTCAAATCCTGGTTTTTCCCGATTTTCCGTTTTTTTCTTGGGTGAATTGCGATCCCTGCACCCACCACTCATTGTCAGGTTACAATAAACTCGGCAAACGGATGATGAACTGTCCAGTGAATGATCAGGAGTAATGCTCAAACCGCGCACGTCTGCACAAATATCTGTGGAGATAGCATTCCCGCTGCTTGTCATGGAGCAAATATTTTGTGAAGTAAGGAAGGGGAATTATAAATTTGAGGAATAGAAATTAACATTACTAATCTGATAGAAGTCAGTATTCAATGAAGAAAGACGTGTTACCGACTTCGAGCCTTAAATGGCGCTGAAGTTCCTCACATTTTCCTGTCACTTCCGATCTCAGTCAAGCAATGAATCTTAGAAGTCATTACTGTTGAGTTTGAGTCATGTTGACAATTTGAGATTGTAATTTGTGTAAGAAGACTTCGACATCTTAGGTGGATATTTCCTGATTTAGACTTAAGTGAATATAAAGTCCTTGAAAATACCTTAATTTATCTGGAGCAACTGCACTTCTGTTAATTCTTTATTTTCATATCTTTTCGTCGACTAACTTGTAAACAAATATCGGTGCAAGTATTTAAAACATGAAGTGAATTTTTGTCTATTTCATTGTGATTTGGAGCAGCTTTATTTGAAGCTAGCAACAGTGCATAATACTTCACGAACTGATCAATTCAAATGCAATTGATAAAGTACACAAGCTACATGATTCAATCTGAGTCAACTTATGAAGCAATTACATCTGAGTCAATTAATCTCCGAATATTTCATAGGCTATTATAGAACCACACCTTCTGGTAGAGTGTTCGCTCTGCGTCCTGGAGACTTTGGTTGAAACCTAGAACAGAGTTCTCATTATTGAGGTTATAAAGGTAATTCGATGTTTGTGAAGTCACTCCCGATGTTTTCCTACCACAGTAGTTGTCCTCTATCAGTCAAGAATCTCTCTAGTAAGTGAAGATAATTTTAAAGCAGTAACATCAGAAGGCGAAAATACTTCCGGTGTATCCGTTTTTTACGGTGTACTTTTAACTCATCATAATATGTGACAAAGTTCAGATAGTTCTGTTCTTATAGATCACATGCTCACAAGAATGTGAATAAATGCCCTGAAGTAACAAATATTAGTTGTAAATACAATATTTAGGTGTTTCGAGTTCGACGAAGTATCCTGCATTTAGGTGGAATGTGGCTTCCGTTGCACTGCGGTTAAGTGCTTAGCCTAACGATCTTTCGATCGAGTCTCGAAAGTATCACCGGAAGGGCATCCGGACTAAAAGTCCAAAGAGTCCAAAAAAAGACTCAAGTCCCCCAGTGTGGAGGAGTAGTGACGCTAATGTTCAATATTTCGGCATGCGCCTTAATCATGAACTATGAAAATGATTAAGGTGCATGCCGAAATATCGAACATTTTTTGACAATAAACATTTATTGGTATTTTTCAATTTTTTGATCTTCACAAAGCGCACACCAATGGCGCACAATCTAAATACGACTAAAAACGTGTTTTAAAGCCGGTCATGTTTTCTTGCCCTAGTTCTACGACACATTGCATACAAATGTCTCTATTCGAACGAATGAGCTGTTCGAACACATTGTTTTGAACAAATTCTGGTCAAAGGATTGTTGTCATAAATGAATGAAAGTCAAAAGCAGACATAATAAAAATATTTATTTTGTGAAGCTGCTGCACATTGGATTGAATACTGATACTTCCTTACTCTGGAGCCAACCTCTGTGTGTTTTCTTGATGAATCGGAACATTATTGGGTTTTAATGAGGCGCTTACGATTGCAAGGTCCATGCCAAGTCAATTTTGGCGAGATCAAATTCAGATTCAGAAGGATATTGCTTTGAATTATTCTATGGAGCCGGGCGGAAAGAAAATGTAGACATAACATTTTCAACCAAAAAGGTCATGATTTTGTGATTACTTCACGATATCACTATTTTTCATTATTTCACCGATTTTCAATGAACAGTATGTAAAAAGAGAGCTCAGAGAATCCCTGTGACTGATTCATCATCATTTTCATATTTTGAGCACTGCTCAACAAATGCAATGACATCCTGACCCATCTTAAAGCTGAGAATGCAAGCTCTCGAATGACATATGACACGTTGTTGTGCGATGCGATTGGAAGGCATGAGAATTGATTGAACTTCAGAGAAATTTAGGTGGTCGGCTTTTTGTGATCAGCTCTGTGTGATGATCAAGGGCAAATTGTGATTGACGTCTATGATTATCAAGAGTATTTGAATAGAAATTTATCTTCATCAGTCATGTAAAACGGACAATGTCACCGTGAGCTAGTTTCAATTCGGACAGCAATGACTATCAGCCTCAGCTACTAACACTGTCTCGTCTATGCATAGTTATTCCTATCCTTTCAAACATGTTCGCAGTGATATCATTTATGAGATTTGACGGCAGCAACGCCGCTTTGTCATAGATAACTAAAGATTTCCACCTATGCGTGCCAATGCAAAACGACACCAGTAATGACAGAAATAGACATCTGAGGTGACTTGGTTGACCAGCTATAAATAGGTATTCAGAATAATGCAAAATTATCAGAAATACGAGGAAATTATCAACTTCCTACTTCATTTGAGCACCTTTATATCTACTTGCCAGTAAATTTACACACATCGATTTTCTAGCATCTCTGTCTTATCTCGTCTTATGATATCGTTATTCTTGCAAATGGAAATGCTTTCGATAAACAGGCCATTTGATATCGATAGATGATGGTCAGTCACTTCCGTTCATATTATGAATGGCTTGAAAATTCTTCTTGAGTCCAACGCTGAGCAGAATATTGGTTATTCCTCTAGCATCATCAAGTATCATGCAATGCAACTTGTCATGTGTAGATGTACTCATACTTGTCATACTAAATGAAATTATGTTGGAACAATTATAATTATTATTATTCATAAAAACTATTTCCTATCAAAAAATTGTACTGTCACCAACTGTCCCTTGAATAAAAGTGAATTGTGTAATCAGAAAAATATCATCTACCAAATCCCAAATCACGTGTGACAAATGTAAAATATTTTACATCGGTAATACCATCAGATCCTTTCACCATCGCTACAAGAAACATTTGACTACAGCAACATCTTCAGTTCATAAACAAATTTTTTTTACAAAAATAACCCAATGTATTTGGAACAAGAAGAAAAATATACATGTATAATGCAACACATACATAAAATAGACATTCAAAAATGTCCAATCAACAACTCTCATCTCATGTGCTCAATTCTTGCCTATGATAATGACAAGGCTAATATCCGTTTACGTGAATCATTTTTTTCATCATATTGCAGCCATCTATTAACAACACAAAAGAGCTCGACAGTTATCGAAGCTTCCTTTTCTATTAACCTTTTCTATGCAATAACCTCCTTTATTCATTTTATATTCTTACCTAAAATACTAGTCAGGTCAATTTCTATTGATATTGTTAAATTGTAGCCCATTATACCTGTCACATATCATCATTATAATTCATGTTACTATTTCATTGATATCAATCATTTTGATATCCATTTTTGTCAGCACCAACTCCAGTTATGTTAACCTATGTTCTGTTTGAATAGCCTACATAGTACCACTAACCCTTAAATGTATTTCTTTTTACCTAAAAAATGATAATAGTACCTAGATCATAATTTTAGCTAAAGATGGTCTGTAGATACTGACAAAAAATTTCATGCAGTGATGATTATAATTGTTGACATCAAAACATTCTTGTCTCTTTCCAACATAATTTCATCTATCATGGTTAATCAAGGCCTTTTCACTTTACTTTTTATAGTGCATTTGCTAAATAGAATTTGATTTATGGAAAGAATTCTCACGCTGCTGATAATATCATATTACAAGACAGTTGTCGTTTACTATAAATGATATGGATTGCTCAAATTCATTGAAGGGGGCGCGGCCAAAGGATGTTGAAGACAAAACCACTATATTCTTCATCACTCGAAATGCAAATTTTTTAAAGATTGCACAATTTAGAGTTTGAAATGATAGAAAAGTTCGATGATAGGCTTATTTTCAAATGAGAAAGTCTAGGTTAACGCGGCCTCTGATTTGTACATTACTTACCTTGAAATCTCATGGTACTCCTACATTGATACCGTCTCAGAGGTGACAACAATGAATAATGATGACCACAATGATAATGCCTGAAGTGTGTAGCTGTGCGACTCATTGACGCTTTTGAAAGCTAGGATGATTGCTGCATTCATGACATTACAGCGCGCCTTTTTCCTTCATCGTTACCCTCAAAAATCGATGTACTGTCTCTGATATATTTTTCGTATCAAGGCATCTTACCTTGGCAGAGCTCGAATCTATAACATTTTTGAGTGAATTCAACTTTTTGGCTTCCCTTCTCTCAATTTTCTTTAAATTCAATGCTTTTCATTTATTTGTTTTTTTCAACTCGTGTTTAAGGAAGGTGTCTTCAGTTCTGAATCTTGGAAAATACAACAATCCAGCATATTCCAATACATTCAATTACACTGACAGGTGATGCGGACAATAGTGGAAACTTTAAATATGAAAATCACCCCCAGTTTCTGGTGAAAGTGTATCTAAAATTTTAATATAAGCACTTACAGCCAACGGGTTTTGTCAGCAGTCTTTAAGGAAACTCAGATAGTTCCTAAGCCCCATCCATGCAAGTAGTTGCCACCCTGTCGCATATTTTTGCTGTGTTCCTCTTGAAACTGAAACAGCGAACCTAGACCTTCACGAACTTTGGTTTAAGCGTGTTTTACCAAGCCCATTACCAAAAATGGTTGGAACAGCACACTGGAAGATCAAATTTATGTCGAAAGTACTTTTTGAACCAATTTTGAAAGTACTTTTTTCGACGTTCCGAATTTTGTCACTTTTTTAAAAACATTTTGTTTAATGATTGTCAAAGAAACGCATCGATTTTCAGTGTGAGTTCACTATTTTGTAAGTACGAGTCCAATCTCATGGTCATCAGATTTTTGTAGTTGATGAACTTTGTTCTCTTCGTTTACAAGCATCAAATGATAATAACAAAATATATTACATTGACAACAAAAATTGTCGATTAAAGTGAACTATTTCGGCAATTGCGCTTCACTTTACCTTTGATAATGATATTGTCTGCCTACTTGACCAATAAGGCAGGGATGGTCAATTTGTGACTGCTGACATTTTTACGCATGATGTTGGCGCCAACGCTGGCGCCAGCAAATTTTTCATTTTCATTTCATTCAAATGTTTTGCATATTTTTATACGCAAATATTCATGTGTTTTGTTGTCGAATTTGGCTGACACCGTACGCTTAAACAAAAATTATTAACGTCTTCGGCATTTCAAATTCATTGTATCAAATCCGGCTATTATTTTCTGCAGTGTCATTCCTCTTCGGAGAATCCCATTTAGCCGGAACCTCCTTCAAGGAACCTCAGCCGAATCAACATCAATGACAGAATGCTGCGCGTACATGTATGCGTCCGTTTGCTTTAATTTTTCGGCCGTCGCTCAAGTTATCGCAGACAATCCAATTTGTAAGGAGACTTAAGGCGCGTTCACATTAGACCGATAACGACAACTATAACGATAAATTGAAATAAAATTGCTTTGCATGCGTAGCATAGCTGCTGTTCACATTAGACCGATTTTCTCAACGATAATAATTGCAATGTAAATAGTGGAGCTCAACGATAAAATGAAATATCGTCACGATTTTATCGTTATTGTGCAAGTGTGAACACGCCTTTAGGGGTTTTGCAGTGTTCCCGCGACTGCGTTTTTTAACGCATTTGCATTTTGGGGGGCAGATATTGCGTTATTGCGTTTTTTACGTATTCTGCGTTTTTCAAGTCAATTGTCAACTGGTACTATGATTTCAACGTCAATATTCCTGATTAAGTGATCTTAAGTGGTAAAATAGTATTAAAATGACTATAAAATCACAACTGATAAAAAGTACACTTGCAAAACTTAGCATTCTGCGAACCTGAATCCATTCATCCACGTTCAATTATTTCTTATTACAGATTTCTTGCTTGCATCCGAAGGTCAGAGTGTTATGTGCTTTGCATTGGCGACGATATCTCATATGATTTCCCTTTGAATTCGCTTCGAAACGATTTTTGAGACGCAATTATTCAATGATTTATGTGGAAATTGTGACATACGGTGAAATACTTGACTTTTATGATACTATAAAAGTTCTTCCTCATAACTAGAAATGCAGTGAACTCTCGTTTTGAGAATCATTCGTTATAAGAATAAACTCGTTATTAGAATCAAATCCATTTTCCCGAAAGATTTCTATACAACGCTATAAGTTTTCCGCTCGCTATAAGAGTAATTATCATGTCTCTTTCGCTATAAGAATCTATGTCTAAATAGTCATTCTACAAATTAGTATGAAGTACTATGTATCTTGCACTCGCTATAAGAATAAATAAGAACACACTTTCGGTATAAGAATCAGTGAATGACACCTAAACTTTCACTGTCTGAAAACCTCACCAATGGCGCAATCCTACTTTTCATTGATTACATTTGCCAATGTGCGTCAGATAAACGCGTCATGATGTCAGGATTAACCTTGAGAAGATGAAATCCACTACATCCTCACCAATTGCGTTATCCTACTATACCCATCGATTAGAATTGAAAATGTGCGTCATCAGAACACACCATGAGATACCGTAATTCGAATGAACTCAGTAGTCAGTTAAGCGCGCGATGGCTACCCGAAGGGGAAGAACTGTCCAAGAGAAAATAATACTCTCAGCGGCTTACGATCGACTTCCACAAACAGGACAGTGGCTAGATGCATCTCATCGACAGCTTCAAGGTTTCGACATTAATCAACCGTGCCTCTCAAAGATTCTCAAAGAACGAAACACCTAGGATGTATCGAAAGGAAGCGAATGTCGTCTTATACAACAAATGGACAAATGGATTTATGAAGTTGGTATCCCCGGAACACCTATCTCGGGACCTATAATCAAGGTAAAAACTAGTGAATTTGTGGATCGGTTCGGAATCGAAAATTTTAATTGTTCGGATAGTCGTGAGGCAGTCGAAATTCCTTCCAGACGAGAAATGTCGAAATGTTCTGAAATGCTTGCGGTTTTCTATCATCCCTGCGTATTTATTCGCCGAAAAGTGAACGCTGGTTTTTCACCTTGTTCCTGAAAATAAGATCTACAATGTATAGGCATATATAACGGGAAATGCAGACAGCTAAAATATGGGGATACCAGGATTGAACAGCGATTTGCTGAATACCCATTTCTCTGGCCACGACCAAAAGAAGTTAGTTTTATGAGCAACATACATTGTAGATAGATGTCACGGGACTGGGAATGGTGTTCGTGATCTGCAACAATTTTAGGTGTAAATGTAAATACATGGAGACACCAATTGCATAGTAATTGTGTTTGAATTTTTATAGTTACTGTTGATAATTCTGTTTTTTCTGCAGCATCGTTCTTGAGTTATCGGCATCTGTATATGAAGATAATGTGTCTATGATATATGTGATGTTAATAAAAGGTTTCGCAACAACAAAATAAAGCTAGAGTTGTCGCTTTTTTGGGCAATTAACTATTTTAATTCGACGAAATGAACATCGCCACTTCGCTGAAACCTTCGCAAATTAATTTCTCAATTAGTCATAGATATTGACTCGGTCGATGTGTTAACTGGAATTCAGCGAAATAGTTGCCCTTTTTCTGTTCGTGAAATCCGTCATTGCTCTATATTTGCTTACTCGGTGTCATCCTTTTGAAATTGGATCGTTTGATGGTCAACAAAAGTATCATTCTTGATAAGTGAAAGGATAAATCATTCTGGCTGAGATTGTTAAGGCCGTAGAAAGATAAAACAGCAATATAAGCGACTCCCTTGGAAATGCTCCCCTGCTATCTAGAATTCCTACCAGCCGCACACCTTTTGCATGGCAATTTGATCTATCGTTTATTTAATTTCATTGTTGTTAATTGGTGTAGCAAATTGTGCAAGTGACTTATGAATTGCTCCAAGGGTCAAGTCGCAGGTTGTTGGGTTAGAAGGACAAATTTTATCACCATATCTGTTTTGAGCTTCGTCATTTTAGAATGAAAGATATCCCAGAGTAAACATGGAGATTTCAAATTTACATTCATGAATCACTGCCAGAAACATGTGGCAAATCTGTTTGACGTTCTTACAGCTGCTTGAAAATGGCATTATTGAAAAAGTAGACTCAAATATGATCGGGACTTTAGAAATCTACCAACCTATCAAATTGTCCACATGTTTTTCTATTTGTATTTATTGCAGATGACAACGGCATGTAGCCAATAACAGTCAATCTGGTATACAAAGCAAATGATACACCACAGTAACATGTAGAAGGAAAGCAGACAGAAAAAGCACATAAAAATAATAGAAAAAGTAATAACATTCACATTTCATACTACTGTAGTTAAAGCTTAGAGTGCGCTTTAAAGTGTAAAAGGACATACTAAAAACATCGATGTCATCGAGTGAGATCAATAGCGTGCTAACTCCTGGAATGAAGTCGTTTTTCCTAGTATTGATCCGACAGTTTTGATTGAAAATGTACAATATTGTCTGGTACGGCGAACAGGCACATGGAAAGGAATTGAAGATACAAGATACGGAAAATTCATAATAACACCTATAACTTTGTAAAAAAATACTATGTCATGTATTGTGCACCTCCTTTCTAAAGTAGTCAGGTTGAAAAAGTCACATAAGTTTACATAATTGTCAGATTTGTAAATCACATCAGTTTTAAAGCGTAGATGCTTTACAGAAGACTTCTGTAATCGTTCAATCTTATTGATGAAATATTTAGCGTCGGGACACCAAAAATTGCGAGCAATAGTCGGTTGGTGGTTTACAGATGTTGGGGGTTAACAGGCATATTGTAGGCCACTGTAACCTACAAAACGTCGTAAAAGATTTTTGTGCAATCTGTTGGACGTTCCTACAACTGTTTGAAAATGGCATTATTGAAAAAGGTGACTCAAATATGATCGGGACTTCAGAAATCTACCAACCTAGCATATTGTCCACATGTCAAGGGTTAACGAGTATAGTGTAGGACACTGTAATCTAAAGAAGTAGTTCAAGTTAGAGAACATAGAAGAGTGAATTGTTTTAGTGGAGGAACCAACTGTCCTGACAGCGAGCCAATGATTGCCGGCTGCAACGAACGGACAGAATGAAAGTCAAAATGCTTTATTGCTGACTTCCGGCTTAACATAGAATTGGAATAGTGATTTCATTTTAAAAATGAAATTAAATCAGATCAATTATTAACACACAGGATGATCACTAAGGAGAGGATGACGTTGAAATCCTCAAAAGCTTGAGTAGTAAAGGGAATGACGAAAGACACATTATAATGATGGATAGAGAGATGCACATTTGCACAATCAATATCAGATTAAAGCATTTCAAAATCAATATCATTTATCACGTAACAAAAACGACCTGCCCTAATACCCGCGAACTTAGGCAGGTTTTAAAGTATTTATGTTGTATGCTCCACCATTACAACCACCGCAAATCCAGCCCCTGCATCTCTGACATTGAATCCAATCAGCTCCAGTAGATTGAACGAATGGAATGGAACATGATGCACAAATAATTTTTCATCGATGTTGATGCCAGATGCTGTACTGGTGGCAGACGCAAAGATGATTTCTTCGCTTGGAGTAAACTTCCTTCATTTTTTCTCTCTGGTGACCTCGACGCTATTTCATCATTTGAATGAGAGAAGCCACATCGGTCATTTCTTGCTTGTGAAATCTCGCACTGAAAGTGTGGGAACATGAAAACCGCGTATTTTGTTCGTTGAGAAATGTCTGCAGGGCCGATATTTTTCCTTTTGCTTTTTACTCATTCTCAATTCAGTGCTGCTTCATCTAAATCGCAACTTATTTCTAACATGTCATGTGTTCTTCATTTGTTTTGCAGCCCGATGTTGATAACTGTTTGCATCAACAGTTGTACCAGCTTTTTAGCTGGATTCGTCATTTTCATGATTCTTGGATACATGTCGGTTCAGAATAACATAGATATCAGTCAAGTGGCTGAATCAGGACCTGGCTTGGCATTTGTGGCTTATCCGAATGCCTTGCTAAGAATGCCACTCGCTCCGATATGGGCCACGTGTTTCTTCCTCATCATCTGCATGGTTGGAATTAGCAGTCAAGTAAGTATTTCAATTGTGACTTGTTTATGATCTTCGTGGTACGGTGGTTAGGTACTTGTCGTAGCGATCTTTTGGTTCAGAGTTCGAGCCCCGAAAGTGTCATTGTAAGTCGTCCAGGGAGCACGGGAGGGTATCTAGACCAGAAGGTGCCTTAACTCTCCAAAAGTTGGTCAATTTCAGCACCGGCCACCCCACCCCCAATACAAACGTTAAGCTTCATCTTTTTGCTCTGCTCACAGTTCTAGAAACATGGCACATTTTATTTTCATGCCCATAGTTTATCATCTCAATATGCTTGCATTTAATAATCAATTTCGTCTTCTATTGTAGTTTGCAACTATGTGCAGCAGTGCGTGCCGAGAATACAGGTTTAATAACTAATGCAGAAATTAATATAGGGCAAGACGTAAATATTACATTGAGATCGAAATCCCTTCATCTCAGATACTTGTATACATGTCAAATACCGTAAAACAGGCAAATGTCAGCCACGTTCTGAAATCAGGTCAAAAGTTGTTATGAATTAACATTTAGTACTATCAACAATACGTTTAAGTATTGAATATAGATTTCATTTGTCTTGATTTATAAAATCTTTTCAATTGATTTCAAAACATGGCTGACATTTGTCTGTTTTACGGCAAGTATTTCCAAGCATTATTAAGTCCACGTTTTGTGTTGAATGTTAAAGCACTGCAATATTTTGATAGACACAGGATCATGAGATGGAGTATTGAATGCTATAAATACTCGCAATTAGTGGTGCACTAGATTTGAAAATTTTAAATCCGGTCAGAGCTGGGTTTAAAGAGCAAAATGAATCTTCAATTGTGAATTCATTTTATCATTTCAAAGTGTTCCTAGAAGCTGTGAATCGTGGCAGAAGATCCCCCAACCAACTTCACTATAGAACTCGAAGGCTTTAGTCCGAGACTTCTATGGTAATGACAGAGGGTTTCTTTCTCGAACATTCAAAAATCCACAAGATCACAAACTGAATTCATGCTTTAGACGACACTGACCTATTAATGCATAGAAATATATTATTATTTATTAATTCAATTTCATAATACATAGAAATTTAACATGTATAGTTTGACATGTGTTAAATTAGATTTTTAAAGCTTTTGTGTAACTTTTGTAATACCTTTATGAAGTGCGATCAGACTACACGCACAATAGTTATAAAATGACAACATTTTGAATCTCTTCCGCGGTCAGTATAAAATCAATTCAATAGGTTGCCCTTTGACGAAACAAGAAAACAACATACCAGGATAGTGACAATGCGAGAGTAATTGACATTAAATATGGTTTCAAATATGCAAGTTGAATATCTCTGAGGTAGATCGTCCACCACACCTACTTTGTGGTAACATATCTACAAATGTAAATACCTATAAACAGTAAACAAAAACAAAGCAATTAGTATTAAAGTTGACAGAGTGATGAAGTTCAATGTAATGAAAAACGATGGTTGATACTGCGAAGTATTGACTATATGACAGAGCAGGATGTTTAGAATGTACTTCCTGTGCTTATTATGCTTGCTTTGTACTCTTGCTGAGGTATGTACTTATAAATACACCTATTGCCATAGAAATAGATTGTTTATCTGAAGTTGACTGTGGTACATCCGGACTAAGTTGGGGCATGAACCTTCAATGAAAAGCTTAGAAGAATTGCACATGTTACTGATTCTAACCCAATGATGCAGTCGCTGATGAGTATATCTAAATGAAAATGTGTGTAATTTTTGTGCGACTATTGTGTATGTATTGCATGACTCTACTGACATTCTGGAGGTTTTATTGTTATCAGTTTCTATGCTTATTGCATTTACTTATGACGCAATGTGTTTCCTACGCTTATTGAATTGCCTAGCTTCTATATTCATGCATTTTATTTATTATATGCATTCATGAAGAATGCGTTCTTTCATTGATCATCTTCAGTGATTATTTCTTTCATTAATCATTCAATGTATTCTTTATGAAATTTTGATGCAGTGTTTCGATCACATGCATTAGGTCAAATGCTTTGTCATGTTGAGATTCTTTGATGTTAAATTTTGTTGACATGTGGAAGGATTTCAAAACTGTTGATTCCGATGCTGCGGTCGATGATGTTAGATCCAAGTTGACGGTAACGGATCTAATATTAGTGACTTAACTATGATTCTCAAGCGCTTCCTGTAAATTTATGGAGTTCGGGGGGGTCGCAGGGGGGGTGGATTTTCATTATTTGACAGAGGATTAATAAATAAGTCTTCTTTGCTTTTTTAGACCAATTCATTCAATAAAAATCCAAGTGATAAAATCCCTAATTCCTCCTTGGAAGAGACTTTATTACTTGAATTTAATTGAATGAACTTATCCTCTGTCAAATATCAAAGGATTCTTTGATATTGCACCATGTGGTCTCCGTGGCACAGTGGTTAAGTGCTTGACCTAGCGATCCTTTGGTCCAGAGGTCGAGCCCGGAAGGTGTCATTGGAAGTCGGCAGGAAGGGCATCCGGACTGAAAGTACTACAACGCTCCATAAGTCTGACTATGTCAGCACCGTCCAAGCCCCAAGTATGGGGAGTAGTGACGTAAAAGCTTCATTTTTTTCATTTTCTTCTTCGTCAAATGAATGGCGAACTGAATGAACGACCAAAATCACCATGTGGATGAAGAACTGAGTGAACTGAAGAAATGGTATCGTTTGAATGCACTGGCGATGAGTGATTGCCATAGGTGACGTCAATGAAATCATATTGTCTGGTCAGATTCGGCTGCTTTGACAAGCGCATTACAAGACATTTGCACCGTCCTCAAAAAAATTGACCAGTGTTTCGAGTGACAATTTGATAAAATCAATTACCAAATAATTTGACAAAAAGCTACATGTTTTGCACTGTTCAGTGATTCCTTATTGTAACAAAATGATTCAACAATCGATTTGATTTTGTTCGACCTACAATCTGGACATAAACAAGTAATCTAGGCTGTTTGAAGATTTTGACTTTGTCCTGCGATTAGAAGATGTATGATTCCACTTAGATATGCGAAGCTCCAAAAATTAAATTGTGTTTTTACCGCTAACGATGGATTTAGAAATAAGATTGACTCTTGCGAAATTCAACGAATAAATATCTTCAAATAACGAATCTCCAACTGCTACTCTACTCTAATGATGTCCTTGCACAATGATACCTTTCCACCCTCAACAATCAGT
This sequence comes from Prostheceraeus crozeri, assembly GCA_907163375.1. NCBI lineage: Eukaryota > Metazoa > Platyhelminthes > Polycladida > Euryleptidae > Prostheceraeus > Prostheceraeus crozeri. The sequence continues at coordinate 140,484 of CAJQUW010001247.1, read as the reverse complement.
CGACTAATATAAGTTCGAGAAAACGAAGACTCCATGACATCCAGTCTCCTGGCACACCGTACATAGCCAATGGCCGTTCCTCAGCTATCGAGAGGTCGATCACCAATTCTGAAAGTTACAAATCCACTTGTTCATGCTAGTTCACAACAGGTCGCGCGTGAAACCGCTATCCCTCAACTCAGTGTCATGCGAGTCCTTCATCAAGTTGGGATGCATCCATGCTGAATATCCCGAACACATGCGATACGTGACCAAGATAAGCTCAAGCATCTGGACTTCTCGAAGTGGATATTGGCGAATGAGGAAGTTCTGCCAAACATAATTCGGTGTGATGAAGCATATTTTAACCTAGATGGGCTCATTAACCTACACAACTGTGTGATAAGGGCATACGAAAATCCCAGATGCAATTTGTCTCCACTCGCCAAAACTTAACGTTTGGATGGCGATTTCTTTGAAATTCAAATTGCAGCCCTACTTCTTTGAATCGACTGTAGATCAAGACAATTGCACCAACATGGTCCGTGATCACCTCATTCCGGAATTGCGAAGAATCGGAAGATGAAGACTGTCGTATTCCATGATGGAGATCCTCCTCATTTCAAGGCACGAGATTTTCTGTCCACGAAATTCCCCAGAGACCGAGTGATTGATTGTGGTTACGGTCTTCTTTGGCCACCGCAGTCTACCTATTTCTCCCCATTAGACCACTATTTCTGGGAAACTTTGAAGGCTCGCGTGTATCATCAGTTTTTCCGAGAAACATTAATGAGTTGAAGAAGAAAATCTTTGAAAAAGTGCGAAATTTTGAACCAAATGACCTCCACCGCGCAATTAACCATTTGCTCTTCAGAGCACGATGTGTTATCGAAGCTGATGGAGGATTGTTTGAACACTCATTTTCAATTGTATAACATCATCACTCATCAGTGATAGGCTGAATTAATAGCTGTGGATTGGAGCTCATGGAAAATAGAATTCGCTATCGAGTGTCAATGAAGGATATGCAGTTTGGTTTCATGCCAGGAAAGGGGACGACTGACACCATTTTCATTCTCCGCCAACTGCAGGAGAAGTACCTTCAGAAAGAGAGGCCGCTCTACTTTGCTTTCATAGACCTGGAGAAGGCTGTCTACAGGGTCCCCATTGGCGTTGCAAAGTTCTCCCTTCGATTTGCTGGTGTAGACGAATGGTTGGTGTAAGCAGCAATGATGTTGTTTGATGGTGCTCAAACCATGGTGCGTACCGGAGTCGGAAAGCACAACGTCTTTTGAAGTGACCGCCGGAGTCCATCAAGGTTCCGGTTTGAGCCCTCTCCTTTGCATCGCAGTGGTGTGAAAGGTTGTCTTCTAGCAGCACAAGCCTCTTTTGCATGCAAAAAGTGCCTGGGAGCAGTGCGACACCCCACAACAGAGTTGTTGGACAACGTTGTTGTGGATGGTAACGATCATGAAGCCGTGGAAAGCTTCTGTTACCTGGGTGACGTGCTTGACGCTGGAGGAAGATGTGAGGCTGTTGTCGACGCGAGAATACGCGCAGGTTGGAGAATATTCCACGAACTGTCAGCTTTTTAGACATCAGGAGTGCCCACATTTAAGCATGAAAGGAAAATTTTTTCAAAGCCTGCAACCAAAATTGTATGTCGGACGCAAGCGAAACATGAATACTGAATGCAGAAAGTGAAAGAATGGTGGATACGGCTGAGATGTACATGGTGTGTCACTCCGGAACGTTACTCAAACGCGGAATTGAGAGCGCGCTTAGACTTGGAACCTATAAGCAACATCATCCGCAGAAATCGTTTAACATGGTTTGGACATGTGTACAGAAAGAAGGAAGAAGACTGGGTAAAAAGAGTTTGAAGATGGAAATGACCAAAGGGGCGTTCAAAGTACACTTGGGACGAAACGGTGGTATCTGATTGCCGTCTGCTTAACGTAACAGCTGAAGCAGCCCTTGACCGTCAGACTTGGAAGAGATCCATGAGGAGAAGCAGTTTGGCCCAATGACATTGGAACAAACGGACTCAAAACGTGGAAGTAAGGATAGAAATATCATTCACTCAGTGGCATTGACTTCTTAATGGCATGGCATGTCCGAAAAATAGGACGCTAAGATACCTAACATCTTCCAGATGGAGATGCATGCATAGAAATACATTACCTTCACTCGATTAAAAAGTCCTTTTCAGTACACTGAGCGAAATCGTTGTCTCGATCGCTGCGCTCTGTCGACAACGATATCGCTCCTCTTGCTGAAAAGTTGACTTTTTAATCTTCGCAAAAATAGTTATTAAGATAACTTTTCATGTGGTTTATGCCAATAATTGAAATTTTATCTTTGAATCAATGCACAATGTCATGCAAGAACAACACAGTGGCAGTGTGGGGCGTCACAAAATCAAGTCAATTGATTCATCACCATAGAAATGGATGTCTCGCTCTTATTCGTGTCTAGAACAGATATCTTGAATAATCAGCAGCAATAGATAACCAATAATAGACAAAATGTACATAATGTAAGCTTATAAAGGTACATGTACATTACGTATTAAAAACATGGAGATGAATGTAATCAGAATTGTTGGTCTTTTACCAAACAGGCCTTAACAAAAGCATACGTTTTGCTTGACACTAGAATGGTCATGGTATCAATTTTGATACCAAACTTTCTTTACCAAAAATTTTTATTTACTTAGTAATTGTGAACAAACTGAAATGTGAATGACAATTAATATTTCGATGAGCATTACCATATATACAATATAACTGGATTTCCTCTACATAAATACTGCTCAAACATGAGCACTACACCGACTATGGTCAGTGGTATCAATTTTGATACCATTGGAATTATTAGCACACGTAAATTATGGCCAGACCATAGTGACCGTACATAAATGGACAATTTATTTGAAAGAGACCACACAAGATAGCAAAAGCTCACTTACCGAAGTTGGAAGATAAGTAAAACATAGCACATGTTCAAACTACAACTTGGACCAATGTCAGAAAGTGTAAGATGTGCACGTCACACATGGAAGCTGCTCATAGATGAAAAGATGCTGTATCGCATTATCTTTCGGTGTACTAGCAGCGTATGCCACTGAAATAGGATTTACAGATGTGTTTATGACGGCGGACACTGACGGAGTGAAATATACAAAACACAGTTACCCCTGAATGATTCAAAAGCATGAGACATATGAGCAAATTTGCCTTCAGAGAGGTTACTTCTATCACTTTCCACCTCTTAGAGGAAGCACAGAAAAATTGTCTTATAGGCTACCGCTTCTTCGATATTGTCGAATAAAACAACAACGAACCACACGTGCAATTTCAAATAAATTTTGTTGAAAAATCATGCTACAAATTCTGCCACGTTCTGTAATTCAAATTTCTCTCTATAATAAAATAAGGTACGTAAAATTAACTACAATAATTGCAACAACGATGGTAAACATATGTACAATCTTAGAAATACAATGATAGACAACTAAAGCAATGTAAAATAGTAAATGAAAGCATAGGGATGGAAAAGTACTAGTTCTTTCTTCTCATCCAGAGCATGTCATCTCGAAAATGTATATGGTATCAAAATTGATACCATGACCATTCTCGGTTGTATTTTTTGTTGACCATTCTAGTGTTAAATTGAAATTACTCTCCTACATGTATAATTCAATGCAAGCAGTCGGATTCGAAAAAGGTCTGATATAGCCGAAACCAACCGACATCAAAAGTTCGAAAGTCGGCGGGCGCTACTGATGACCGTGTTATATTTCCCCCGTTAAGCAATGTCCCATTGTCCAGCACGCTAGAACATTGTAAAACGGCAAGCCCTAAACAGTGTGACATTAGCATGGATTTTAGCCTTTTCATGCCAAAAAGCCAAATCTGCTACACTGCTCCAACTGCCCATGACGTGTGGCACACGCCACACGTTATTCGCTCATGACTGCAAATCCCCAGATGCTGGGAACATATTACTTCGATGGGTAGTTCGGTTTGTGTTGTCAGCTGCTAAACGAACCAGGGATACGGAGTCGGAGTCTCGGAGTCCTATTATTTTTGCCTGAGTCGGAGTGCTATCAAATGATAGGACTCCGACTCCGGCCTATAACTAGACCCGAAATATAATACAAACAAATCATTTATCCTCGTGCATATAGCTGTCACCGTCTTGATGTCAACTTTCTCCGTCAAACAAAAGTACAGAGACACTGCTGCATGCAAAGCTTGTAATAAATAGTTAAGGGAATGAACCGTGAAAGTGAAAAAAAGGATTGTCTTTTCACTCAGTGATTTAGTAAAGAAGACAAGCTTTCCTAACCTCGATCACACATACACACCAAAGGTCACAACAGAGACAAAAGTAAAATATTAGTTTGCTTGAGAACATTACCTCTTACCCTAACGACAATCCTGTGTGATGGCTCCTCCATAGCGCATATTAAAATCGAAAGTGTACTCATATTTTTTGGAGAAGGATTTTGCTGCCTGGTAGAGACTGCAGAAAACCATGTGAAGCACACACCAACAAGTGATGTGCAAACTTGGCAAACTTTCATAAAAAAATGATTGATTTGATACAGCAATGATCACTAAAATCAGGCTCAGGTAAGCCTATAATGATTTATGATGTAGGCTACCAGAGCTAAGGCTGATATACTTGTTACCCGGAGTCGGAGTCCTATCAAACCCTGCAGTCGGAGTCCTAACAAAATGATAGGACTCCGCATCCCTGAGGCGAACCCTTATGCAAATGTCCACATGACGCAACCGGAGCTCAAGAGATCAAAGGGCAATAATGCCCGAAAAATCGACCTCAATAATATTGTGCGTGATTCTAATTAGTGGAAGAGAGAGAGCAATAATACTATTGAATTCTACTTCAATAAAATTTAAATCATAATCAAAACACACGCATAATCAACGTGGTCACCCATGTATGATTGACGCACATTAGTGGTGCGAGATCTCTATCCATCCTTTACCTATTATGCAAGCACACACATCCTCTTTCTCATGAATGTCATCGGTACCAGAGAGTGATCTATTTACTCAATCTTAGACGTAATTTGTACTTGAAATCTTCCAATATCTCCGCCTAATTCTTCTTCCGGTGAATCATCATTCCACCCACACTGATCTTGGAAATCAAATCATCCAGACAATTATGTCACAGATGGGCAAATTTGAATTTTGAATCACATCATGATATCGGTAGAAACCCCTCAACTATGGTGGTAGACGTTTTTCATCAGTTATTCTGAATAAAAAACGAGTGCAAAATACTTCACGAGACAGTTGTGTAAGCGGTGTGATATTTCATAGAGACTACAATGATAGGTTGCGCATACTCAATCTTCAGTCTTAGTTAGTCTTAGTAGACGTTCTGTGCATGACGTATGCCTTTTTTATAAACTGTTTCATGGCTTCATCGATGTGGATTTTGAGTGCTATTTCTATCGTCGCCCTATGTCCTATCCTACTCGTGGAAGTATGTATAATGCATGTCAAGTAGAACCACACTTTCTTCCTTGCAGAAAGTCCTCCTTCAACACTTTCTTTTTTTGTGTATATCGAATTTGGAACAATTTGCCATCGGAATGTATTGTCGCAACATCTGTTCGCTCATTCAAGTATAATTTGAGAAATGTAAGCTTAGACTCTATTTGTGACCACCTGCTCTGACTTAACTTTGATTGATATTTTGATGTCTTTTTTGCACTTACATGTACTTGCGCTTGTCTTTTGCTGCCTTCTATGGCCATGTCATACGGTTTTATGTGACTTTGTTGTTTATACTATATTGAAATGAAAACAAAACATCATCATCATGTATCATGTATAGCTTGCGTCATTTTCGAAAGTATGACCACAGGAATTGTGCAATCTTTCATCTTATGTCAGAGATGAGTGGCCTGTATATGTCACATGCTTGTCTTGGCAATAGACATCTTCACATTGAATAAGTAATTGCTGTTGTTGCTGATGTCTTCAGTTTGTACAACCGTAAGCAGAGGTCATGGCCATTTGAGAATGCTGCTACGATGTTGACACCACAAAAGGAGATTTTCAAGGCTGTTCATCATCAAATTCTGAAGCTATGGTTTTCTTATGTTCTAATCATAGAAGAAGATAATATAGTATACCAGAATGGAAGTCTGATATCTTTCCCATGTACAATGATGGCACATGGAATAATCTATGGTTTGTAGATCAGATTCGATCTAAAACATTGTATCATAGCAGGGACATCTACTAATCATAGATGTCCTTGATCATAGTCAAACTATTTGCCAAATTGGTTGTGGAAGTTGTTGACAGCAAATTACAAGATCTTCATGAAGAGAATTTCAAGTGAATGGTGGTATTGTTTCATGTGAAATAGCCTACTAGTCCACGGATTGATATACTGTGTCTATTTGTAGCAGTCATTGACAGCTAGTACGTATACAATTTTTCAACACCGGAATACGAATTAAATTTTAGCTCACAGAGTCATAATTGAAAGTCTTCGGTGTACTGGTTGTCAGAATATCTCAAGAATTCACAGATAAAATTTCTAGTGATTGGTTAATTTCTCCGTCAAGCGGTTAAGAAACCTAGCGCTTTTCTGGAATAAACACACTGAAAGCTTCTTTACCTACAATCATTTCTCAGATAAATAGAATGTCGCTGGAACTCATCACTTAATAATTGAATGACTTATGTGACATAGTGTGATGATATTTTGGCAGCTCACATTCGAATGCATACAGAGATTTTGAAAATTGTTCAAATATATTGAACAGGGGAGCCCTTTAAAGTAAAATAAAAAACCGAAGATTTCTTGACCTCTGATTTCAAGCTGGAACAATGCATGCTCTGTGAATCGACATTGCAAGATGCATATGTGTCTGATTACACTCTTGATAGATTATAGGAGCGATATTTCAAAATGATGAACGTACAGAACGTTTTAAAGGATTTCCTTCTTTGTCATGCTGTCGCTGCAGTATTTCGTAAATTCATTATTGCTTTTGTGTACATGATCTTTGTACAAGGAGCAACAATCCACATCACAAATTGGCTTGATAAATATAAATGCCAATCAGAACACTTGGAAACCACCTCGTACAATTTGCATTTTCCCCAATTAAATTCCCACGGCGTGGGCCATAATTTTCATGCAATTTCCATTCTAGGAATTTCTATGGTACGAGTATTGTTAATTTCTATGGGTCCGACAAAAACTTAAAAACTTGGATGACAGCGTGTGCGAAGATTTTTTGAAACGAAAACATGATATCTTACTGTTTTCCTTGCCTTTTGATCGACTGAAATAGAGCACATGTAATGTCGATAGCATGCCTTCCATAAGTTTGCTATAACATCTTTTATACCATGCAAATCTTTCTTGGTAAGCTTTTGCATCGGCCACAAGTCATGGATAGACATGATGTAGGATCATTGCCTCAATTGTAAGCTCTCACAGTGAAAAAACATCAAAGCCCATGTCATGTGTGACTATATCATTCTCACGTTGATCACTTGGGTGTTCACGTTGATCCTGCCGATTTTCTGATGGAATATTTTCATGCCGTCTGTCGATTGTGTGAGCCGATTTCTATGTGAATCGAGGTCAGGAAGATTCACAATTTTGTATTATTGATCTGAGATATCTGCTACCGAAATGTTACTTCAGTTTGTCACGCACTTGATTCTTGAATGATCATGGAGTACAAAGACTTAACAACTGCTGATATAGCAACTGTAGTTTCCTTTTCAGTTGCATTTAATTGTGAAGAGGCTCGTCATTTGTTTATTGAGAAATTCGATAAAGCACCACCGCCTGCTAGGACCTTGAGAGACTGGAAACTACGATTAATGGAAGCGTCGGCCGTTCTTCCACGATGTCATTCTGGTGATCAATCGAACCGGCGATTATCTGAAGAAATGAAGAACGAAGAATTGGAGTTGTTCGAGAATGAACCATGTGCCTCACAACGCCAGGCCTCTCTAAAAGGTGGTGTATCTTTAGGAAGTGTCAACAACATTCTGAAGGACGACGGACTTCGACCGTGGAAGTTTACTACAGTTCAAGAACTCCAAGTGGACGATAGGCCTAAGAGACTTGAATTTTGTCGGACGGTTCTTGAACGTCAAAGGCTAGATCCCCATTTTGTGCAGAGAATTTGCTTTAGCGACGAAGCCACCTTTCACATCAACGGCTCTGTGAATTGTCACAACAGCTTCGTATACTCGCACGATAATCCCATGTAACACTGTAATCACCCATGCGATCATCCAGTAGCCTTTGCTGGTCTCCCAAGTTCGGCATCCCTTTTCATGTTGCCACGACAGCAATTAGTGGCGAACTTTATAAAGATGTGCTGAACACGCACGTATTGCCACTTCAACAACGAAGATACAGACATCTATTTGAACAAGATGGTGCACCAGCATTTCAATACGATTGTTCGCGACCTCTTGAATGAAAAATTACCAGGAAGGTGGATAGGACGAGGAGGAAGTATTCAATGGCCCCAAGGTCTTCAGACCTGTCCATCAATGACTTGGATGTGGAGAGCTATTCGAGACAAACTATATTCATCACCGCGTCCTTGCACTCTTTCTCAGTTGCGAATCCGCTTAGAGACCTTGTTGCGGAACATCCCCATTGAAGTCATCGAAAAGGCTTACCATCTGTTTCTCAAACGTTGCAGTTTGTGTGTTGCAAACCAATGTGGACACTTCGAACAGCTACTATGATACTTTTCCTATTACATTCCAAATACAGTTTGTTTTATACGACAGCTAATGTATATTTTCATCATTAAAATTCAAGTTAAAAGGAATTTATATTTCTTAGAAAAATCGACGGGATCAACCGGAACACCCTGCATGTTGTGTAATAAGCGTTTAAAGACATTTAATTCAAAACCATGTGTACTAAGGCAGTTGATAATCATGTTTGGAGACAAGATTACCATATTTGCAACACAGGATAAAACTTCTGTTTTGAAGTCACTGTTTTAAGACCGTCTTTGAAATCGAGGCATTGAAACAAAGCTCAAAATCCAGGCTTATGAAACCATATCTAAAAATAAATTTCGAAAGCAGCTTTACTACATTGTTCTTCTTTAATATGCAGCTGTTGTCCCTTTAACAACACAGCTGTCGGTATAGGAAACTTGGCTTCATTTCGCAAAAAATGCGTTACTTGAGTTCTGTGTTCCTGTGTGCTAGATGACATAATGAACATTATCCATGCTTATAAGCACCAGCGGAGTGCCCTTGTGAAACTATCAATATCATATCAGTGCCGGTATAAACTTAGAGCTTGTATGAGTAAATCTCATATGGCATGTCACTGCTTGAAACAATCTAAAAACATACTAAAGGAAGTCATTTTTTCATCCCTTAGAAGAAACTTTATTTTCTATTGTTTCCTCAGTCTGAATTGGAACCGACTGCCGGCCACTCATCACACTAACTGGCCGGTAAATTTAGTTCAGTCTATGCCGACCGTTGACGACATTCAATCTAAAATAAATTGTTCAGTCAATCAAAAGAATTGCAACATTATAAGAGCATGGAGATGCAACATGTTTTCAGAGCACAGTGGGCTTTGTGAAATGTCGCGAACCGTTTCTTGAAGTTATTAGCTTTAGCTTAGGTTGAAACTCAAATACCCTCAAATTCATTTCAAATAAAGTTTCCAGATTCCTTTATTCTAGCCCATGTGAATTTTGTAAGAATTTTTGTATTCCATAGCCGATATATATCGTAAGATTATCCTGTATCTTGAAAAAAAATCCTACGAGGGATAGTTTATGTAGCAATTGGAGCTATAGAGATGCAACGAATGATTGACCACATGAATGCAACTGATGAATGACTGCTATGAATGTAATGCCTATGAACTATAATTTGAACTAATGAATGTCAGAGGAGAGTACTACCTGCGCAATTGACAGCAAACCGTTGGAGCATTGTTTGATACGTTGATTGCATTAATCAAAAGCACACAGAGAAACTTTATACATGTCTTACTTCATGTTATTGGAGTCTACGTGGCCCAGTGGTCAAGTGCTTGTCCTTGCCATCTTTTGTTGTGGCAGTCAAACCCCGAAAATATCATTAGAAGTCGCTAGGAAAAGCACGCGGACTGAAAGTATCGCAAAGCTTCAAAAGATTGAACATGTCAGTAATATTGTGATAACTTCGCGATATCACTATTTTTTCCTAGTTCACCGATTTTGAAGACCAATATATCAAAAGAGAGCTCAGAAAATGCTCGTTCTCCCCATGCCTTAATAATCCCTGTGCAATAGTCTATGGACCTAGACGTAAACAGCAGTCAGCAGTCCCAATAAATTGGCTTATTAAGTTTAAGGAATAAAATCCGTGCCAAACATGAAAGCAGTATTTATAATCAAATCATGATGTAGAACCAATTCGCATGCTCTTTATCAGGCCTCATTTTCGCCATAGACTATCAAATTATAGGCATTTTGTTTTGTACTATCAAATGAAATCCATAAAGTAATTGTGATCTTTTTATGATGGTAAAATTTAGAAGTGGTTTAGAACGGAATTCAGCAGGGCTGCAGAAGCGATTGATTTTTATTCGCTTTCGCTTCCGCTTCAATTACCAATCAACCGCTTCTACTTCCGCTTCCATCGCTTCAGGTTCCAATTATTGGAGACCGGACACGGGCTACACACCTCCTTATTTCAAGCCCCTTTTTCTTCATTTCCCACTTTTTTACGAGTTATCGATTCTGACGTTAACACTTCGCAGTCTCCATGAACTTTCTGTCGTAAACCCTAGCTGACTTGTATTCGTTTTTTTTACTTGCCAAAAAGTCAAATATTTTTCAAATTTACTGAAAATTTTGAACTTTGGGAAATTGTGAAATAAAAACGTCATATTTTCCCAACACGTGTGTAGTAAAAAAATATTAAACGACCAAGAGAGTGCTTGAAAATCCTACAATGAAATTGCCTCAAGACCCACCAATCCGCATTGTGTAAAGTTGTCATTGATAAGATGAAACTGAGGTTTTCTGATTTCGAATGCCATTATTCTGAGAATAATACACCTTCGTTTTCATCATAATGAGAAAATTAGAAGTAGGCCTAACTACATTTAGTAATACAGGTGCCAATTTGTAATTAGGTGTAATAGGGTAAGCAGTAGATATGACAACTATTACTTAACTCATATCAAGACTTAAGGTCAAAAGTCATACACGCGAATTGCGTCAGTCATTACATGTAGTATCATGATACTTTCGGAAGCGGAAGCGATCGTCGGGCATTCGCTTCCGCTTCCACATCCCTGGAATTCATAGATATAACTACAGCGGAATTAGCGTTTAAGAGCGGAGGAGTCTTCTTGTCTTTGCTAACACCAAACAATGCAATTTTTGGCCGTGTTGACCTAATAAGTGCTTAAGTGGCGTTACTTTTTTTAAGATTTTAGGTACAACTGATGCTGAATTGTAGCAAGTATTCGCTTGTACCCGAACATATCTCCTTTTCTCTTTCAGGTTGTACAAGTGGAGAGCTTCAATACATGCGTCATTGATCTGTTTCCAAAACTGCAAGTTGGACGTCTCAATAGAGCTCTGCTCGTGTTCACAGTTTGCACAGTTATGTTTTTCCTTGGCTTGCCTTGCATCACGAACGTAAGATCAACAAATATGTGGCAATCATCTTCATCTAAATGTTCATCATGTTTGTTTAATTGCAGGGAGGAATGTATGTTCTCCAACTGTTGGATTATTACATTGGCAGCAGAACGATTATGCTCACTTCATGTATTCAGTGTCTAGTCATTTCGTATGTCTATGGTAAGTTGTTTGCGGAAAGACGTAGGTACTCAGAATGATTTGGAAATATTTGAATTTCAGGTGGTAAACACTTTATGAAAATGGTGAACAGAATGTTCAAGACTTCCTCTGGGTCATACTTCAGATTCATGTGGGGAAGCTTGACTCCAATCTTCTTGTTTGTGAGTACTGGGTCTCTGTGGTATCTCAAATGATTCTTCATTCTTTTACACATTTATTGTAAACAGACAATTCTTGGCTGAGTGACAGACATTCGGGGAGGACAATAATGTTGTTCCACACATAGTGAAAACGTCCGCATGGGGGTGGGACTGTGCAGGATGTTAATACAGAATTTTATATGCAGAGACCGACCGAATATTCGGCCAACAATCATGGTTTCGGAATTGGCAGTTTTGCTGATGGAAAATATTTATCGACCACATATTTGAATGAAAAAACGAAACTAGAGCCGAAAATCAAATTTGTCAATTTTCAATATTGAAACACACGAAATCACATGTCTAAATTAAAGACTAATTATTGGATAGGACTACGACACTGTCATATAAATGAAATGAACCAAAATATACAAATCATTAGTAGTTGCCATGTAGTTTCATTTCAATTAAAACTGTATTCTTGGATCATATAAATTGTCTGAAGTGAACGCTTTATACGAGTAAGATGAAGCCGCATTCCGAGCATAAATTCCGGTAGCGTATTGCATTTATTTGAATTAATAAGGTTAATAATTCAAAATTTTTTGACAATGATGAGTAGACGATTTGATGAATCATGCATTTTATTGACCATATCTTAGAAATTGACGAGAGATTATGAGGCCATGAGCGCTAGCAGTCCAGCAATCAATGGAAAATATTGGATAAAAATGAAAACTTATTGAGATTCTGTGTTGTAGAAACATGACGCAACTGGTGACTGTGTAGCGTATAGTATACTTATGTACTTGTTGGATTTCACCTTCGGACTCAGTACTGTATACTTGCAGTGAACTTTCATGCCTTCCGAATGTCAGTGTGGCTTTAGTAGGTAGACTTACTACCTTTGAGACATCTGATTTTAGTTCCAGTTTTGGTCTATTCTGGGTTTGACGATTATTCGGCCAAAAAACAGGTGTGCTCATAAGGCACTATTTTAGTATGTTGCGAATATGCTTTGATTTCCTTTCACAAATTACATTAGTTGTCGCTTGAGAAGTCGCCACAATCAAAAGTCTTCTTCAACTATATTTTAAACATATTTGTCTAAAGTGAGGACTAAACCGACAGCGCTGTAAAGAAGTGCTTTTATAACTTAACGGATTCTAATCTGCCTTTCCAGTGGAATATCACCTTGTTTGATGTCCTGCTGCTTCGGTTCGACGCATATAGAGGGTTCTGAATACCGCAGTGCTCACAGTGTTTGGTCTTGATGGATTCCCATGAGAGTCCGCTGCTTCCCGTTCATACTGGAATTAATTTTCGTCTCGCCATGCTTGCGCGAGAATTTCCATGTCTTCAAAATGATCACTTCTCATGTATCTGTTCCTTCTTTTTCCTTCGTCACATTTTAGCTCTGTCCGGAGAATATCCTCTGACTCTGCCAAGACTTGATCATCCGTCTCTCGGAGGCCGTTCTTACCACCGCTCGTCTGTGAAACGGTCTCCTAACCTCCACTTCCTCAGTCCTTCGAATGACAACTTCACGAGCTTCACTTTACAATAAGTTTTTAAATTGTTCAGTGATCTACGAATCTTTGATGGCGTGCCGCTCAATCACACTCTTGAAATGAATAAATAAAACATTCATCAATTGCGGGAGTTGCTTATAGCAGGAAAATCTAGACGAATTATCTGGGGCATCATCATATTACTATTCCACATTTCGTGTATAATGTTATTTCTCGCAAAAAGGTGTTTTAAATTATTCAAAACACGATTTTTCAAGGTGAAAAAATTTGTCAACCCTGATTGAAAAAATGATGGTGTCCTCTTAATCATTGTTTTCTATGTTTGACTTTCTATGAAGTATTTGATGGTTGTTGTCCAACAGCAACCGGGGGTGGGTTGGAGGGGTTGCCTTAACTGTGCCTTAACTAATCCTTAACTATCAAACTCCCGTCGATTGGTCAACGACATTTCCTACTTATCCTGTCTCACGTCTATATGTATAGTGAATTGCTATGATGGAAGGCAATCTAGGAGTTTTATATCACTTGTTTGAAATGTCATGTTCATTCCCCATCAAGTTTGTGAAAACTGAATTGGTTCATTAATTTGTAGGTGATTACAAGTTTCAAAACATCGCGCAAAAGCAGGCCTATATTCAGGTATGCTTGCATGAAAAATAATTTATTCAGAAATGAAGGTATGGTCAAATATCTAAAATATGCAAGTAGTAATGTCTGTGTTAAAGGCAGATAACAAATCAGAACTGAAAGTTAGCAACCTGGAAAGGGCAACCATGAATAAAATTCTCAGGAATTAAATCTCACCTGGAATTATCAAATAACTTAAAAATACTAAGCTCAAATTAATGACCACATTCCACTGGCCTTAAGAATTGCCTGTAGTTTTATTGCATTTCGATTTGTATAATTGCAATTCATTTTGTTATCCTGGCCTTTTCTTTTTTATCCATTTTCTTTAGAAACGTCTTAAATTGCATTTTGACCTTATTTTTAATCCTCTCTTGAAATTGATATTTCCAGGAGTTGAGATACCATGAAGATACGTACGCCTCCTCGATTTTTCCTTCTCCATGGTATCCATTCGACTGATTTTTATTCTACCGATTTATAAAATTGCAAAATGAATTTCATGTCTACGATTATATTTATGAATAAGAACAGTTCAGCAAGTAAGTATAAATTCACAAGATTTAAGTTGATATTTATTTCCTTTTTTCATTTCATTTTCCGTGCACGTTATCTTCTCGTAAATGAAGGAACGCGATCGTTTCTCATGATGGGCATCATCCCTCTGCGTCATTTTGTTGATATTGAGAGCTGTAGCTTTATACTGCTCCTGTAGTTCAATAGCGGGGGTTCGTGGAAGATTTCTGTGGAATGAGAAGCAAGGGTTCGTGCATTTGACGGGTTAACCGGGGTTAGAATGATTCCTTGATCTTGAAATTTGCACACTTTGCCGTTGAAATTATTGCTTAGAAAAATATTTTCAAGTGCACTATTCTGTTTGCCCTGTTGTCATGATATGCTCAGAATTGAATGAGATGACGCTAAATAGGATTGAAGGTCATGCCATCACAGCTGGGTTTAGAAAGATCCTTACCCAGCAAAGCTAATACCATTGGAAAGATTCGTTGGACTTATCCTTTTCACGTCAGAATATTTGATGCAGTCGATCCCACAGGCAGCGGTTGATAAACCAATCACACTTCCACTACAAGCTGTATGTGGACTTGTTTAGCGAGCATTCTCTGTTTTTGGAAACTGTTTAATGAATTAAGCTCATGCTTAATAGATATTTAAATAGAATAATTGAATATTAAGTGGCAAATATTAGGATGCAACACTATGTGATTATTCTATTTACATTGGTTTTACTAAAAGCAGTATTTAATAATTATTTCAGACGAACTAACTTAGGCGATTTGTCAGTAGTGTGTTTGAGGTGATATTTTATGAATGCCCGTCGAAATTTCACTAACTTGCTAATTGCAAATCTTAATAGATAGTGTTTCTAAATTTGAATTCAAAATAAACATTCCTTTGTGTTCTCATAAGCTAATACCTAAAAGATATCGAATTGCTTTGAACCTTTCACAGAACCAGAATAAATTGCTCAACGGTTCAAGAGTTTATTTAAATATAGGTAGTCGTTTTTCACGAGTTCATTGACTGCTATATGTGCAGTATATTTTCCCATCAAGCTGTTTGTTCATTGACTAATAATCAACAAATTTTCCAATACGTTATTTCTCACGTCAACAGCATTTATTACTTACACGGCCCCGCCATTAAACTGGGTATTCTGAAGACGTGAAAATATCCTTTTTAACTGCGGTCAACCGGTTAATTTTATTCTTAACCACGTGAAACGAAACCCTCATGAAAATATTGAGCTCATTCCCAAATCTACGGACGGTTTTCTTGTATGCGGCTGGTTGTATATCTGTCAGGGTATTGGGTCAGGCATTTCTACATCGTAAATGGCATCGTATTTTTAAGCTATTAAAAGCCTCATTTGAAAGAGAAGCGCCCATGAAGAAGAGATGCTCATCGAAACTAGTCTGTAGGCTACAAATAGGTTTGTAAAGTTGAAACTGCACAATATTAAAATACACAGATCCACTGTGCTGAATGGTCGGTTTTCATTCAATTCACATATTACGTGAATTCTGATTGACTAATAACAAAATAATTGTTTATGACAGTAGATATCCAAGCCGGACTTCAACTGCGTTGTGAAAACTATTTCTGACTCGTCCCTCATTAAAAATATACTTTATTCTTCAATAATATCGAGTAAATCTTCTCTATATCATTTGTTAGAGGAATATTTTTCATGCTATCGCCACATTTCAAATCAGTGGTTTGAAACATTGCTTACTATTCATGTATTAGACGACCATACCACGAAAGGAAATAAAGCCAGCATTACACGTGAAAACAAGATGATAAATGATTATAGATGTGACGGAATGATTATTGAGCGTCGTTAATTATGGGGAGCCCTTATTACATCGTCATGGGACGTGTTAATCAATTAAATTTATTTCAATAAACTGAATCAACTAGCACGTTATGGAAAAGTTCCAATGTCAGCAACAGAAATAAATATTTTCGTATTACAGTAGAACCCACTCGGTTATAACGAACTCTCGGATATACCGTACTCCTCTGCAGCCACGGACAAAAATTCCTATTACGTCTACATAAAATGCCTCGGTTATAACGTACTCGGATATAGCGAACTCTTTTCAAGGGTCCACAAAGCAAATTTTGATTTTTTGCAACGTACTTAGGATGAAAGTACTTAAGTATTCTGAATCTTCGAAACGAAGCTGACACGATTCTACAATAACTTGCTGCGTTTGATGATGGCAGCAACAGCTCTTGTCATTGGCTCGGAGGAAAACTTTTGAGTGTCGAATCCGTCGAATGAGCAATCGATAGAAGTGGACTGGAATTAAGACATTGTCTTGTGATGGTGTCTTCTTAACGCGTCACTGCGCTGCTTACATTGTTTCTTTAGTCATTCAGATTTTTAGATTCATGTTCAGAATATTGCATATTTTTTCTTACACAATAGAGAATTGTTAAGACACTATGCTGTTTTCTCGAGTAGGCATGATCATACACGTAGGGCCCGGGCATGCAAATAAATGTACATTACATGTATTTACGGTGATACATAGTGAGAGTTAGCTGGTCATGATGGATAGGACCTTAATTGCAATTGACAACTTAATTTGGTGCAGAAGTAGGCTTCAATACTTCTTATACAGCTTGTTCTTGCACACCTCGGATATAACGTACCAATTTTTTAGGTCCCTTGAAGTACGTTATAAGTGGGTTCTACTGTATTCAAGTTTCCATTGCTAATTTTATGCTTCATCTTGAATGGATGCTAGTCTCTTACTACTTAATAGATTCTTATTAAATGGTAATATAATAAAGTAAAACTACAAAATAGCAACAAGCGAGAAATATGTAGATTATACTAAATTCTGTGAAAAAATCTCTATAAATATTCTCTGACAGCGTATTGAATGAAATATGATGTACAAATTTAGCACCTACATGTAGGATTTGGTTACTTCATGTTGGTGTTTGCACTTGCCTTGATTCCTAAGCTTCGAATTTATGCAATAATTTTTTCAATTTCTAGTTACATACTTACGAGAAGCGCTACATGAATTCCTCTAAACTTTGAACATTTGGTTCAAGAGACTGAATTTTTGTAGAAAGCACCTGTTGAATTTGGTTATTTGGAAATATCATTTATGGGCTGAAAAAAATGCGAGGCGGGTGATGTTACGATTGAATGCAACGTTCAGTTTGTGACAATGCCATAAACATTACCAGATAATGTGTAGAATTGGTGGACCGTGGAGAACAGTTCTATTGAAGATCGCACCATGGGATTCCTTTTGGTTGCACATATGTCCGAGAGCGGTAGCTTGATGGCTGTGTGATGATCTGGTCTGATTGCTTTGTGTAAGGTTGGGTTATTATTGGATCTTTGGTCCCTACGAGCTGATGTTTGTGATTGGGAAGCCAACCCTGTAATAACTGCCAATATGTCCTTGAGACGCCAGAGTCGACGCTAGTGAGTACGTCCCTGATAATGTAAAGGATTGCAGAAAGGGATGTTTTGTTAGGAAGTCAGCATGACACAGTTGTAGACAAAGCGGGGTTAAGGATCTTTATGGGGACCTTCTTATAGGAGCAGCTATGCCCGTTGTTAGCTTGTACGCCTATATCCATTGCAGCATCAGGGCTTCCAAGATTGGTATAGTGCTGTTGATGGATTGGGCTAGATCAGGGGTTCCCAACCTGGGGTATGCGTACTCCTTGGGTGTGCGCGAAGGAATTTTGAGGGGTACGCAGAAAAGGAGAGCTTTATTGTAATTCAATTTTACTTTTATTACTTTCCTGTTCATGGGTCAGTTGAACAGTTAAAATTTCTCCGCATTCCGCATTGGATAGTTATCATATGGTCTTGAAGCAACCGTTGCTAATTAGCGACCACCAACTCGACCCCAACCAATGAATCCGGATTCTCCACCATAGTAATGATTAAAAGCAAACAAAGAGCTTGTTTGAAGTTTTAGCATGTCTTTCGCTGCGCTTGTCAGTTACGCCTAGTTAACGTTTTGTGTTATTCAATTACGAATTTCGTATATTTATGCGTGTAATTAAATATTTTATTGTGATTGAATTCTTACTATTATTTATTTGTTAATTAAGTAAGGGTACGCGGAATAATGAAAATTCTTTTTCATTATTTTTTCAATCAGATCTTTTTCAATTCCATCATGCATAGTGAAAGCATGAGCTCCAACTAACGTCATACCATTACCTTCAGTTGCTTTTCATCATGTACCTTTTCACATTTATGAATTCTCTGGCAGTACATGTCTTATTTTTCATATAATTTCTGAGCATTCTCTGCACGAGCAACAAATTCACGGTAGAATTTTGAATACTTTCAGATCATCTTTGTATTGAACATCATTGTCTACTCGAGTTTCTCATACCGTCGTGGCTCTACTAAAACGATTTATCATTACCCAGCAGCGGCAGTAGCTTTTGGATGGTTAATCGCTGTTGTACCATTGCTGTTCATTCCTGGAACTTCTATCTATTACATCATGCGAACTCCAGGATCACTACTGCAGGTAGAACATATCGTGATTCATTTTTTCTCAATATGATATGTCTTTGAAACGAAGAGCTATTGGAAAAATATATTTCTAAAAGGATTATATTTAAATTTTCTAAGAATATTGACAAGCCTCTTTAATAGACATATAACTAGATATATTAAACCCTTTCCGACAACCACACATGAATTGATGTGATTGATGCGATGACCATCAGCACCCTGCATGTTCGACTGTCGTCAGTGTAAGTCATGGCATAGTTCAAGTCATATGAATACGATTACGGAAATATATACCACGATTAGCGTTTAATTCCCTTCAATTCTTCTATCTAATAATTGAAATTTTAGAGATGAACAAACGATTACAATATCAAGATGAATAATGATAGAATGTGGATTTTGCCAAATTCATGTAGAATAGATAATAATAATAATAATAATATCATTTTATTTCAGTACAACGAGCGGTACATGATTTCATGAATACACCGTGCTTGACAAGAAAAGGAAAATTATGACAGCGTAGAAAATTTTACAAATGATTTGTTATAGTACGCTTGCTTGCGCTTCAATGGGAATAGTCTGCGTAGATAGGAAGTTAAATCGTCATTATTCTCACACAGCAGAACATTCGGTGAGCAATTTTCAAAGGCACTATGTCAAGAAGGCAAGTGTCATGTCACAATAATGATATGACGATTCCATTCTGTGATGCAACAAATTAATGGAAATAAAAATGTAGCTATAACTTTTTTACAAAAAACATGAAAGAACTATTAAAGTTCTTTCCTTTGGAGGCTGGACGGCAGAGAAGCATTAGCCCTCTTCTCTCGTGCGAACACAATTCACGCAGAAGGTGGTCGTGTGTCAGTTGTGATCTTCGAAGTGTCTTTCGCGCATTCTTAATTGGTGCATTTTTCATATAATTTATTAAAAATAATATAATTTTTTGTGCATTAACTGTATGCATGCAAATTCTCTAAAATAATCGATGCGTGGTTGTTGCGGAGTATGGAACATAATCAACAGCAATTCTTGTAATAGTAATTTTTGTCGCAATATTTTCATTATCAAATTAAAAAAAGAAATGTTGAAACTAGCGACCACATTTATCACATTTATTATAAGCATAGGCGCGGCTCGTACATGTGAGCGAAAAGTTTTCGATAAAGCCTATAGATATTTGTGTTGCAATGGTAAATTTACCAATTTGCATTCCTACCGCTTTGACTGCGAAAATCTGTATGCTGACTGAGTGCGCGCATTGCGTATTCCACTGTTTTAAAATGAAATTATAGCAAATAAGTTAGCAAAACTTAGCTGTGCATGCTGATCACTGTACTTGATAAACTGTAGCTCATTGACTCAGAAAGGATGCTTGAGGACAGAATCCATTCAGTTCCATCTTATGATCTCGATCTTATGAATCTGATGTTGAAATGATAGACAATTGCCGGGAAATCTGAAGCAATTCCAAATAAACTGCTTATAAAGTATACGCAGCACAACATTCTGTCCACTGTTACAGTATATGGAGTGTTTTTTTCGTTGCGCAACACAACATAATTCACCGTTGTGATATATTATCTTCTTCGACATATAAACAGAAAATGAATAATTGCTGCACTTATCATTGCTTTCTTTTTTACACGCAAACAGCTGTTCTGTTTCGTTTTTGCATTTATTTTAGTTTTGATTTGAACATAAAATCAATTTTTTATCGAATTTAGAGGTTAGTCCTTATTTTCATATTAACAAAGTGGTCACCTTTTTCTGTTAGTGTCTTTGATAGACTTGATGGTCACTAATTGCACATTTATTGTGCATTTGTGCGAGAATTCTCAACGCATAAAATACATATACGCGTTATACATGCGATGCACACACGCACTTATATTTTCAAATTTTTTATTTTATTTTACTAAATAGTGTCAAACTAAATAATACTCAATCGAACGGCTGCTTAGTCGAAAATCTCAAAATTGCAGTTTTCATACTACATGTATTAATTATTTAAACCAATGTTATGCAAGTGCTTTAGAACCGTGCTTTTTAACATGTTTAACGATGATTTTAGAACCACGCTTTTGAACATGGGTTTTACTAAACTAGACAGACGTACTAACCTAGACTCTGTTACAAGCATTGTTGTAAAATTTTGTTTTGAAATTTTTTCTAAACCGCGTTTCCAACGCGTTTTTTCCAATGGTGGCTGACACATAAACCTGTTTTTAAACACGTGACTTTTAATCCATTTTTAAGAGCGCATTGATGGATGAGTGTGATATCGATTCATATTGATAGGCACTTCGATGTTTCATTTTTTATAGCGAGAGCAGCTTAAAACCAAATATCGTATTAAAACTTGTATCTAATGTGCATTAAGAATGTATGTTATTCGCTTGAAAACATCGTAAAATCATGGCTTTTTTGGCCCTAGCAATGTCATCTAAAAATAGCACTCAGAATGCCTGAAGTATGCCTGTCTTTTAGTCAATGGAAGGCTAAGGAAAGGACTCAAGGAAATGGATGAAGTCAAGTAGACGCTTGCTATATGACGTCAACTTGTCGAAGTCACTCCCAAGTTTCAATGATGACAACCACTTACTTTCTTTTTTGATAATGGTGATCTGCGGTGTTAGGAGCATTCCGTCCATTCATGTCATTGATCGAATCTCAAAAGGAAAAAAGGGCTGCCCACCACATGAAAACCTGATAAACAGTAAAAATTTACAAAACTCTCCGATTGCTAATTGTGGGATTTGAGGAGAATGACTAGAAGTTACTTCTCGATTTTCAATTTATGTCGTAGCAATTATGCTGATGTAAAAAATATACTAAATTACTTCTGTTGAAAAATTTTACATTTTCCGAAAGATGTCTGAATGACCGGAGAAAACATACTGTATATTTTTTCATGTCTTAGACCTGATGAATCCCTCCGACCGCACAACTGACTTTGAGGGGTCAGCAACCTCATGGCGGCTCATTCGCAGCTGCACCGACATTTGATAATCAAGCTTCTTCTACCTTACAACAAACGAATTATACGCACTGGAGCCTTGCTTGTTTTTAGGTGTTGAACAAAAGCTATTTCCTTTTCCAAATGCCCAGTTAGACTTAGTAAAACAAATAAATCACTCTTACTTCTTCATTCAGCCACAACAGCTTTGGGCTATAAGTGCAGTAAAACCCAAAACTGAAAAAAGCAATTGTCACTGACTGGGTAACTGTAACCGAATGCTGCCCTTAACTTTGTGACTCGACTTCATCGCAGTTGATAACATTGCATTGAAAGAGAACATCGGCTTTGTTGACTCTTCTTGATATTTTTCATTTATGAAGGAAGTTCTGGTATGACTACACGTATATGTCGTATGCATCTGGCATCGATTAGAAGTAGCCACTTCTACTTATTTCTGTGACGTCATCTCGTTCTACTCTACTCTCCAATTTGCCATTACAGGAGTTGTTGAATTATTTGATCCCCACAAAATTAGCGATGCCAAATGGAATACCTCCTATCAATTTCATCCTCGTGAGCACGAATTCGCAAGAAGATGATAGAAAATTATGTTCTCTGGAAAAATGACTTATGGGCGCAGCAGTCTGAAATCCGATTGCAAATTCGTGTTCATGAGACTGAAATGTATAAATGCTTTAGAAGGCAGCTTCGATTTAAGTTGTGCAGTGTCAAATATGGTTCCGGTGGGTGATTCCACTGCCTTCATACACGCACTATGCGATATTCATTTTTAAAATAATTAATTACAGAGTGGGCACAATTTTAATGTTTCTGTTGAACCCTGCCACTAACAAATTTATTCGTCTGCTTTAAACACTGTGTTTTCATCATCATCATCATCATCATCATCCCGTTTTACGGCCGTTTTCCCCGCTTGCGCAGGGGTTGGCCGGTCACTCCAGTCGACAGCTGCTTTCTCAAACGAACTCGATCTTTGGCATCCGCCCGCGTCAATCCAACTTCTCGCATGTCCTTCTCCACGACTTGTCTCCATGTTGTTCTTGGCCTTCCTCTCTCTCTTCTCCCAGGAACTTCGATCTCCATGCACTTCTTCACCCAATCAGCATCATCTTTCCGTAAAACATGTCCCATCCATCTTAGTCGACCTCTTCGTACCACTTCTCTCACCGAAACCAGACCCATTCGTCTCAACAGCTCATCACTCGGTGCTCGGTCTCTCAGGCTTGCTCCACACATCCATCGCACCATCTTCCGTTCAGTCCGCTCTAGTCTCACCATCTGCTCTTCTGTCATTCCCCACGTTTCACTTCCATAAACCATCACACTTCGAACACAGGCAGCATAGATCTTTCCTTTCACACGCAGCGGTATGTCCCTCTTTCCCAACAGACCCAACAGCTCTCTGAATTTGCGCCACGCACAGCGGGTCCTTGCAATCGATGCAGTGTTTGCACCTCCGTTTCCATCGATGACATATCCGAGATAACAAAACGATCTTACTCTGTCGATGCTGGCTCCATCTGACAACTTCAGTTCTGGTTGTTGGTTGGCGTTTCCTCCACCCTGTGCTTCGCATTTGCTACATCGGAATGTTGCAGCATGCTGGTAGCTCCGAAGGGGAACGTGCAACCCAGAGCATCGGCCGTGAATCCAGCCTTCACACTCAGTGCACTTGATCGAGTTCGTGCCTACGCCTTTTCCACAAATCGCACATGGCCATTTTCCTGATCTTTCTTCTGTGCCACAGCTTCTGCCTGATGCCATCATTTTGGTCTTTGCAATGTTAACTTTCAATCCCTTTGACTCAAAGCATTCTTTCCACCGGTATACTTTCTCTCTTAAACCATCAATGCTTTCAGCCACCAAAACCAAATCATCCGTGTATAGCATCTCCCATGGTAGACCTTCTCCGACTTCGCTTGTCAAGACTTCCATTACGGCCACAAACAAGAAAGGACTCAGCACAGAACCTTGATGCACGCCCACTCCAACATCGAATTCTTCGCTAACTCCGTGCTTCGTTTTCACAACTGTTCTCGCTCTCTCATACATTGACATCACCGCATTTACAAGACACTCCTCGACTGCCAGCTTCCTCAGAGCCCATCTAACCACCTCTCTCGGCACACGATCGAAAGCCTTTTCGAGATCTACGAAGGCATAAAACAGTTCTTTCTTCTTGTCCATATACTTTTCCTGCAGCTGTCGAACCACGAAGATAGCATCAGTCGTACCCTTGCCAGGCATGAAACCCATTTGCATGCTGTCGATGTTCACCCTTTCTCTCAGTTTTCGTTCCAATACCCGCTCAAGCACCTTCATTCCATGTTCCAGCAACTTGATCGCTCGATATGACCCACATTCAAGTGGATCACCTTTCCCTTTGTAAATAGGTATTATAGTGCTCAGGGTCCAGTCGTTTGGGATTCTTCCCGAGCTCGCGACAAGGTTACAGATGTCCGTCATCATTCTTACTCCTTTCTTTCCAGCGGCGCGTAACATCTCACTGACAACCCCCGTCGGACCAGCTGCTTTCCTCACTTTCATTTCATCGATCGCCTTCTCAACCTCCACTTCTGTGATATACTCCATTGGGCCTTCGACCAGATCAGCAGTCACCATCCCATCCCAGACATTCTCCTCGTTCAGCAAACTCTCCATGTACAGCTTCCACCTCTTCATCACCATAGCAGGATCTACGACAACATTTCCACCTTCGTCTTTCAGACAGTTCACTCCAGTGACATCTCTGCTCTCTTTCACCAAATGCTTTGCAATCCTGAGTACCTGTCGTTGTCCTTCGGTTGTATGCAGCTGTTCTGTGATGTTGCTTCTCTCTTGATGTTGTGCGCGCGCCACGGATCTTCTTGCTTCCTTCTTTGCAGCCACGTACGCAAGATGCATTGATTCTTCATCAATCGTGCCTTTCGCCTGACACCAAGCCTTGAACTTTGCTCTCTTGTCGTTTATCATCTCTTCAACTTCTTTGTTCCACCACCAGGTCTCCCTATGTCTTTTGGGTGCTCTTGTCCATCCACACACCTGGTCCCCCGCTTTCAACAGGGCTTCTCGCGCCTTCTGCCATGCAGTGTCTGTGTCGATACAGTCCCATGTGTCCATATCCACGCATTGTTCGAACTTTCTTCTTACTTCATCATCCTTTAATTTCCATATCTTTATCTTAGGTTGAAATCCTCCATGCTTCTTCTTCACCGCTCCTTCCATCATTAGATCGACACATATAAGGCGATGTTGTGCCACTGCTTCCTCCCCAGGAAAGGCCTTCGCGTCTTTCAGGAACTTTCTGTCCCTGTTTCGTATCAGCAGGTAATCCACGGTAGTAGATGTACCACCCGAAGAGTAGGTCTTCAGCTTCTCATTGGACTTTTCGAAGTGAGTATTGCAAACGATCATTTCCATAGACTCAGCGCATTCTAGGATTCTTTCGCCTTCACCATTTCTCTCTCCAAATCCATGCCCGCCGTGCACACCTTCATACCCATCGCAGGCTTTTCCAACGTGCCCATTCAGATCACCACCAAAAACTATCATCTCTGTTCTATTCAATCCAATCAACACATCTTGCACTCTGTCCCAGAACTCATCCTTTTCTTCAGTACTTCTACCGACTTGTGGCGCATAGCCAGAGATCACATTAACCAAGCACTTTCCCATCACCAGCTTTACCAACATAAGTCTTTCACTGTAGCGTTCAACAGCAACGACTTTGTCAACAAGCTCTTCAGATAGGAGAACACCAACCCCGTGCTGTCCATCAGCCCGTCCTTGCCAAAAGAATTTATACTTGCAGGATCGCCCCTTCAGCAGCCTCGCACTTGCACCCCTCCAACGCGTTTCCTGCACACAACAGACATCAATCTTCCGTCTCGCCAGTGTTTCAACGACTTCTGCAGACCTTCCAGACATGCTTCCAACATTCCACGAACCAAAACGTACAAACCGGGCTTTGTTCCGGACCTCAGGCGTGCAACCATCATTTTTGGGAGTAAACCCGCCGTCACATCGCCCGGGTCCCTCATCTTGAGTTTTAACGAGAGGAGAAGAGGACCCCCACAGGGTACTTCGGGCTGTACCCCGCCCATGCTTTGCAACTGTCATATTGAAGATTTGAATGAAGCCCGGTTTTACGGCCGGATGCCCTTCCTGACGCCAACCTTGTAAGGATATTCTACACCTCGGTGCAGAACCATGAAGCAGTACAAACTTGCCGGTGGATGCCACCAGACGCAGAGGTTTGACTGACCAGGTCGCCGCCAGTTACTGGACAGTCGCTTCCTGGATTTGTTGGGGGGGGGGTGAGTCGGGGGTTCAAGCTAGTGAGAAAATGATGTGCGTGGCTCTTTGATCTTCGTCGCCGTTGGTCTTCACCTTGGTTATTTAGACCAAGGCTCTTCTGGGCTTAAACCGGCCCGACTCGGTGGGTCGTTTGGTTACTATCGGAGTAATCCAGGGGGCGAGACCTGCAACCGATAGCATCCAGGGGGCACGACCTACAAGCGCCACCAAGCAGGTAGTCCGAAAGGGGGTCGACACCTGGACCTTAAGGACACGTGGACGTGACAACCCAGCCCCCTTGTTTTGATGCTTTGAAATTACTCAGCGTCTTTGTATCACACGCAACCCTCGCGCACATTTGAGTGGCGTACATAGGTCGAATCCCTTCTGGTAGGAGCGGTTTTATGGGCCCTACGACATGATATATGCGACATGTTTAAATGCTGTTAGAGTAACTGACAGGAGATGAATTTTGTATTTTCTATGCTTTCTTGACAAAGTTCAGATAAGGATTGACTGCCAATATTTAGCAAAGTTAAGTTCACTTTAATGAAGAATTAAAAAGGTTTAAAGAAAATAGGGCACTTTTCGGGTTTTACCCCACCCACATTTTTTCTTGAATGAAAACAAGCCGGTAATCAAAACAGTTAAGCTTCTGACAAGATGGGCTTTAGTGCTATTGTGCTGACTCATTCCTGATCTCAACCGTGCTATTCCCTATTCGCTATTCGCTGTCGCTTAGTACTATTGTGCTCGCTCATTGCCATCATTGCTGACTGCATGCATAGTAACTCGGGTCAGTCAGGATGAATCTCTTCCGCTTAGAGCACGAACTTCACGACAAGCCGTCTGCAATTGCATTCCTACATTTTGACCGGATCTTGAGTGATATTTCATCTTTTTATCCTCTGTAACCTTTTATCAAAAGTTGAACTTGGAAAGTCTTGTTTTTATTCTACAAGAAAATGTGGGGGAAACCCGAAAAGTGCCGAAAATAGTGCACCTATCAATCCGTGTAGCTTTTACAAACACCAATATTTCCATTCTTTCATGCTACTCAAAGACTGATCACATCATCCGAATTAGATCACATCATCAATTTTAACCGAACATTCTTTCCTTGCAGCGTATTCGAATACTGCGACGAAAGGAACTGGTATCTATGAAAGACCCGGAAATCGACCTTGATCGTTTCGATGAATAATTCAATTGTGAATTTATACATCTCTAACCGGCAGGAATGTGGATACATTTTAGTCAATACTGTTGTGAATGTTTTCATAATATATCGCATTGAATTATGATGCACAAGTTTGTTTTTTTTACCTCTGTGGCTAATAAAGGCAAGAAATCTGAATGAAGAAAGCTCACTTATTTTTATTGTAAAATCTGCCTGAAGAACTACTAAAGGTTGATGTACAGTGCAACATTGCTAAAAATCAATACCCTGTGGGAATGAACCTGGCGAAAAGCTGGCAGATAATCAGCTACATATTATCATGCAATAGTTCAGTAATAATTTTTAGCATATTCGCTGGCGAAGTTCGCCGGCGACAATTCGCACTCTATATGCCACCTTTTACTTTTGACTTTCTCTCTTATTTTCTTAAGTAATCCGCCTCTACAGCCGAGGCTCTATTTTCTCCCTCACCTCCTCACCATCACCCACATATGGCTAATCAATCTAAGAAATAAGTGCAGACTATCATTCTTTGATAATGATAAGAATATAGAGAATCCGCTTATATCAATTTTCATAACATCTCTTGACATTCAATAATTAACAATGACAAATATTTGAATAATATATAAGTATTTACTGCGACATTTACGGAAGATAAATATTTTTTTTAGTTTAAGCCTTCGTGAATTAAAGAAGATCCCTTTTTATCAGATCACACTGAGTATACAATATATTTTCATGTAAAGGTAATATACGAACATTACTACTTATCACTAATTAGTTGCTACAATATCCACGATTTCGCCGGTTGGGGAAAAATCAGCTCGCATTAGTAACCAAATATCTACCAACTAATTATAGCAACTTTTTCGCCAACTGTCGTTTTTAAATTTTACACATGTTTTTGGATAGATGATGACCATTTTCACATGCGGAGACAGTTTTTACACGAAAATGAACCTTTAAAAAAATTATCCACAAAATCGCTACCTCGCCAGATAATCTGTTGATATTTGCAAGATGCGTTCCCACAGGGTAGAAGGTTCAGACAACTACGAGTTTTTCACAAAAATAGTTTTTAATATTGTAATGATCATAATATACCGTACTAATGATTATTGGAATTTAGTAAATTCATTCCCGCCGTCCTTATGCAAAAGTCGGTAAATTAACTCCCCTCTGTGATCAATTTGCGTATCTTAGCAAGCTATATGAGGTGCATTTTTACGCCTAGTTATACAATAATCAAATTTGATGGTAGTGGATCTATAAGATTTGCGCTTCATGGCTTGGTTCATTTAGTCAGTTTTACCCTGGAGTTTACACCACCGTTGGGGTTATGATCTCTCTTAAGCTGAGCTATGAAGTAGGTATACCATGTGTATAATTGCATTTATCAAATCCCCAATTTGATAAATGTGATTAACATGGTATCACCAGTGAGATATGCAAATTTTTGTACTTTAGCGGTAATGTAGGCCTACACGAATTTGACTGATCATGATATTACAGAATAAAGAATATTACTTAGAATTAGAAATTACCTTGATCATCAGCTTAATTTCCGCTGAATCAAGATGCTCTTTAGCAAATATTCGGTCTATTGATTCAGACCTTTTGATATCCAACATCTCGGTAGTATAAATTGGCAAAATTTCGACTTTTTCAAAAGTGCTCAAATAATTTTTTGGCCCACCGGAACGTAATCTCCGCAAAACACTGAATCTTTCGATATAAAATTTTCACTTATAGTGATGCAAATGGAAAATTTTGAAATTTATTTTTCGGTGATGACGTTTTTTCCTTTGTTTTGAAGACTTATTATAGTCGTTTGAAAAGACTATGTATTATTCAAAGTCCAAAAACTTCTCTATCATTCCTGTATGTTAACTTTTGGTACCAACTGAACCTTTACCATGTCTATTTCAGATCTTTCCAAATAAATTTCAGATATAAGATGGATTTCAGATTTCTCTACCTGAATTTCAGATATCTGTCACAAGTTCAACTTTGAAAAGATCTTTAATTCAACTGGATATCTCCAACTCATCTAGATCATATCTGCAATACATTTGGGCAGATCTGAAATCGATTTGGAACTATCTGAACTAGAAATGGAGGATGTGTATCCTCAACGAAGATATCGGACAATACGCCAGAAGTTTGAAGCTATCATAGATATTCTTTTGCTCATCACAGATATCTTTAGTTTCCAGCAACTGTCTCACGAGTTTGCAGTCTTTATATCTTCCAATATGGTCGCTCATGAATGCTGCGTGGACTGTGTGCTTTTCACATGTTCATCAACACATGGAGAAATTGCATCACTGTGATCAACGCTGTATAATAAAGCTTAACTTTGAAGCTAACAATTAGCAAACTCCAAAATAAAGTACATTATTTTTGCTCCAGATCTTTCACATTGCATGAAATTATACCCCTATTGTAAAGCAAGATTCACGTTCCCAAACGGTGTCTGTGTGATAATTAAAATGCTGACAATGTAGTACAATTAAAGCCACTGGTGGCAAAGGAATGTTCAAAAATCCGCGGACGGAAATCGTATTACTAAGATCGCTTTAATCGAAATAATGATGAAATCAGGAGTTTTAGACCCAATTTATTGGTACGCAGCTGCCTCGGCAGCTGAAGCGCTCAAATTATCGGGGCTATCAAAAAAATCAAAACTTTCAAAATTTTCCATAATTTTCCACGGAAAATTTTGATTCAAAATTTTTCCGGAAAATTTTCATCACTACTGTATATACATACTTTTTATCAGGACTGTGGAGCCGGAGCCTTAAGGAGCCGATGGTTTTGGTCGGAGCCGGAGCCGATTTATCACAAAGGCTCCGGCTCCGATAGTTTGAGCTTTGATATAAATCTAGAATTTTGAAAGTTATTAATTGGCATCATAAAAAAATTAAATCATTGAAATCTAAAGATATGTCTTTTAACCCTTCTGCATTGTGCTCAATTTACTGACACATGTACTGTTGATAGTGACAAAGCGGCACACCCATAAAAATATTTATAAATCTTTTTAGAATGATAATTATGCAATGCATATGTGTTATTAAAGTGATGCTTAGCCATTTTATGCATTCTTATAATATTTCAGATGCTTTAACCCGTCGAAATCGGCTGCACAAAACAAAGAGATATTACAGAAAAATATCGATTTTCATAAATCCAAACTCATAACCGCACGTAAGAAAGGTCTTCCGTTATCAATCGACCAAAGTTCTTTCAAGATTTCATGACGTGACTTTGAAAAGCCTGCAAACAATAGACGCGATACAAAGGCTTTTAGTTCTGTCTTGTAAATCGGAGACCATCTTTCAGAAGTCCAACCGCCATGTTCATCGTTGTAATGGCGTGCGTAGGAGTTTATATGTAATACGATAGCATCCATGATATTATCAGTGAAGAATGAAACGATTCACTGATAGTTCTTGCATGTCTAGCACTATGAATAGGTCCTTCTGCTTCACGGATAATGTCTTGCCTTCTGCGTCTTCCTCTTTGAGTTGGAGGACTCAAATTCCAAATAAATTTATTACGTCCGACCATTGTGGTCACGCGGCTGCGGAGTAGATGATGTCATTTCAATGTCCCTGTTGTTATCACTGCTGGCTATCTCTTCATCCATCATGGTTACTACAGATTGTTTCATAAAAAATGGATCACACTTAAACATCGCCTTAACTTCAACTTTGTCTAACTCCGCCAAACTTGAACGAATTTCTCTGAAATTTGGAAGATATGTCAGTTGTGCTTACTACTATCATTGTTGGAAATTTCAAGCATGAATATTGAGTTGTTCTCCTGTTATAGATAAAAAAAGTAGTAGATAATTTGATCTTCATTTAGCAATGTTACACAAAATCATACCTCACTCTTATAAAATTACATTTGTTTCCTTTGTTATGTAATATGTTGTCCTAAAAGCCAAAAGCTATCAAGCAAAACAAAAATAAAGAAAATCGGTAAATCAGAGCCAGCATAGCACCATTATTCATCAACAATAATGTAACTGCTACATGTGATTAACTGGACTTCATGTTCCATAGCTTCCTGACTTCGTTGCGGTGGTGTTGGCAGCACTCCTGATTGCTTTCAGCTAGAAATTTATCTCTTACCGGTTGAAAACAATACAAAGCACAAATGAACAATAACGAGATCGCATTCACAAAAGGCAAAGTGTCAGCATTGCTAGAACTAGGGTATTCTTTGCGAGCTACAAGCAAGCGACTAAATGTCCCTTACACAAATGTGTGCATCGATGGCATAATGATGATTTTCGACTCTGTCGTAAAGAGGGCTCTGGCCGTCCACGCAAAACATCCAAACGTAGAGACCGCCTAATTTTGAGATTTGTTAAAGTTGATCCAAGTCTGTCGTTAGTCGTTAACTGAGATGGCTGCACTAGACTCGTCTATTTCTAAGTACACTATTCGTAGAAGACTCATTGAGTCGAATTTCAAGAGCTGTAAGAGGCCCTCTCAGATCAAATTATCAGATCAGCATACAAAAAGACATCTTAGATGGGCAATGAGTCATTGTCACTGGCGAAATCAATGGGATCGGATTGTTTGGTCTGATGAGGCATCAGTCTGTCTGAAGGATAGTGATGGTCGATTGAGATTATGGATAAAATCTGATCAGGAAATTCCGAGACATCTACATCGTCCCCGGGTACAAGGTGGTGCGACTCTACTGATTTGGGCTAGCATTTGGACCAATGGCCGCTCTGAACTTCACATACACCAAGGAACCATGAACTCTGAACGCTATGTGAAT
The DNA here is from genome assembly GCA_907163375.1 of Prostheceraeus crozeri. Taxonomy (NCBI): domain Eukaryota; kingdom Metazoa; phylum Platyhelminthes; order Polycladida; family Euryleptidae; genus Prostheceraeus; species Prostheceraeus crozeri. The sequence continues at coordinate 108,034 of CAJQUW010001247.1, read as the reverse complement.
GTTTTACGAATGAACATTGGCCAATGACAGATCAACTTGGTGATCCATCGACTTGGTTATTTATGGATGATAATGCTACGTGTCACAGGAGTAGTAGAGTCAACTTATGCAAGTCTCAATTAGGGCTTAGGACATTATCTTGGCCAGCTCGTTCTCCTGATCTGAATCCCATAGAAAATGTATGGAGTATTCTAAAACGTAACGTTCGTCGTTCACTGCTACCTACAGATGGCGTATCACAACTTACGTCACTGTTAAAAAGAGAGTGGAGAAAGTTAGATCAGTCAAAAATCAACGATATCATCGAATCAATGCCTAGACGAATTGGTAATGTCATTGACAATAAGGGTAGGGCCACAAAATATTAGCGTCTTAAGAACCGTTACTGCATCATAGCTTATCAGATTATATAAGGACATTTAAATATATTAGGGACATGAAATAACATGAAAAATGCTTTCTGTATCATACTTATGTTTTATTTAGTCAAATTTTAGGATGATCCACTTTTTATGAAACGGACTGTAGATCTTCCTCACCACTATCACTGTCCATTGCTTGATCATATTCCTCTGTATTTACGGTTTGCAAATGAATATCACGTAGTTGATCTTGACTCGGCGCCGCAGCACGAGGTAGGTCTCCGTCGGCTTGCAATGATTGATTCGACTTCTACACTGAAATGGAAGAGCTGTGTGTCACCGCTCTTATGCCAAACGATAGCTTACGCGCACAGACTAAAAGTCACTGTGAGTCAGCGACTTCGAATCAATAATCGCAGCGTAGTCACATGATGCATACTTGGTGTGCCTGTTTGTCACTATCCACAGTGCAGAAGGGTTAAGTATACCAATGATCTGTCCTCCACGATATCTTTCTTTGCAGTTGCCGCCTTCTTTTGTATTATATTTATTATATATATTTACACACATGTGTAATATTTTTTTATTGCATATGTTTCGTAAGACTAATTTCCATATTGACAACGTATTCTCCAAAATCCATTAATTTGAAGACTTGTTATATGCATGCTAACTAGATGATTGTAGATTCCTAGAGACAAGTCGCCAGTCATTTATGTACACATTTCCAGTTCAGTCAGCAAAGATAATATACATGTAGCTACATTTCTTGCGCAATGTCTTAAATGTAATACGGTTACTATGTAGGCTATCATCTATCGGTATGGCTACTGGCATCTGTGACAATGCCAATTTCCTTAGGTTGTATTGTAGGCTCTTGTGCAGTCCCCCACCTACATTTTTCAAAACAATCGATTATTCAATTTGATCAATTTTGATTGGAGGGATAACTCTTCACACTCACACGAATGACCTGACTACAAGTCCTCACATGGCTATAGCAATAAGCGACCCAGCCACTTCTAGTAGCGCCCTATTATTTTAAAGGTATCTCATTCACAATGAATTTCCTTTGACTTCAAAATTCAAAGGATATATTTCAATGCGAAAAACCCGAAGGCAAATTACAATGTTGACTTGCTGACGAAGTTTTCGACCATGACATCGCAATTACCCACGTAGATTTTTACAACAGCACGGAATGCTTCACTCAAACCGGTGATGCTGAAACGGACATCCAATGGTGCTGCATCTTTTGACCAGAGAAAAAATGGTGGGAGGACTGCACAAGAGCCGTATCGTGTAATAATATTTCCCCAAATGTCATAGACCTGTGGATTTCAAGAATTTTCATTATTATTTTTTCCGTCTGTCAACACTTTATGCTGATATCATGCTGACTTATATGTAAACAATAAAAAAGACTGAGACGCTCTCAATAAAGGCGCCTTTTGACCTCCCTTTTCTATTGTCTGTGACATTAAACCGCACGCGCATTCGAAAGCTAGCAAAGTAGATGGGATTTCTGCTCGGTGCTCGCAGTCAAATTTTTATTATGCAAAAGCACCCTGCAACATACTGTGTGAAACTCCGAGTTCAGTTTCATCAGCCTAACCATCATCAGAGGAATAGTGGTAATGTGTTATAAGCTTACATAAATTGAATATAATAATATATATGAATCATTGATGAATTATTTAGTGCAACTTTACGCCATCATGAAAAATACGAAATTAATATAATGTAAGTTAGGCCTTAACTTATTAAGTATGCTGCATAGAATTACAAAACTTGTCCTAAATTAGATATTTTTAATTTTTTTAAGTATAATTTTCAATTGTGCATTTTTAGCCTACACTGCAATATTTCTACAGATGATGAGTCGTGGGCTACCCACCGATCATATTATTCATGGACCAACAGACTAAAGGCAATAACAAATAACAATAACAACCTAAGCTAGCCTATATACACTTTAACCCATTTAAGGCCGCCTATGTAAATATCGGCAAATTTTCTACAAAAACGGTGGCAAGTATTTCAGAATGTTATAATTAAAAATAATATATGATGACCAGTTCATTACAATAGCCCTATCTTAGAAATTAAACCCGTAACGATTTCGTTGCGATGGCGTCATATGATGTCAAATATACAAAAGCATGTTTTTTTTCAAATGCAGCTTATGAATTGCTCCAAGCAATTCCTGCCGAAGTAATTAGTTATAGTTTCAGCATGAAAGCTCTCCATCATATTTCAGAGGTATTTGTCGAAACTGTGAATTAGCAATTTAATCAAAGGCCTGCTTTATGCTACTTGTCGTTGCTGTTTGCTGTGAAGTCGCTATCGTTGAAATGAGAACAAGTTTTCATATTTCGAAAAACATGTCGAGAAATTGATTCTCTTTCTGCATCGACTCCAAATTCATGGTAGAGTTGGAGACGCCTCAGTCATTCGCAATGTCCACAAAAACGAAGAACGTCAAGAAATGAACGCATTTTAGATTGTTTAGTATTATGTAGGCCTAAGTAGTAATAAAACGGCGAACACCCGACCGGCGCCCCCACTCGAACGTGAGAGGTTTTGGTCTGTCGGGGTGTGCCGGCCAGGCTGGCGTGGTGTGCCGGCCAGATTGGCCGCTCCCATCGTTGACAGCAATCGGAAAGACTGTTCGCTGACGTCCCCCCTCCCTTCGATAAACGACAGAGTGTCGTGGTGGACTTGGGCGACCGCCAGGTTTTGACTTGGTGCTATAGTGTGTTAGGATTTTCGTGAACATGAATGAATTTTGGGGTGAAAATGGGATGTTTCGAGTGGAAGCAGCGCTCGGAGGACTTTGCAACTGTGATTTTTGGACTCAGCGTCAAATTCCCGCATCTGTGGTGTGATTTCCAGCTCAATCGGCGAGAAAAAATGTTCAACTTCGGAAAAACGACAGAGTTAGAATGTGGGTGGGTTTTGGGCTGTAGCGTCAAAACGAGGCATCGGATGGGAAAACGGACGCCAGATTCGGATTCAGCGTGAAATTCTGCATCTGTATGGTGAATTTGAAAGCAATCGGAGAGAAAAAAATTTCGCTGACGCCCCCCCCCCCCCCGGCACCAAACTTCCAATTTTGCTTCTAGTGGATGGATTTTGTCGTGCAATAGCTCGTTTGAAAGCTAAGAGTGAGACAAATTCACTGAAAGAAACGGCTTGTTCATAACTGTCTTCGTTTAGATGTGAGACGCCATTTAAGATTTTGGGAGATTGGCGAAAAACGACAGAGTTAGAATTTTGGACGTTTTGGGCTGTAGCGCCAAAACGAAGCATCGGATGGGAAAACGGAGGACAGATTTGGATTCAGCGTCAAAGTCTACATTGAAATGGTGTATTTCCAGCTCAATCGGACCTCCAGAATCGGTGATAGAAGCGTTTCAAGTTTTTGGATGATGGATCTTACGTCATCAGCTGATCGCCACAAACTATATAAGCTGGGAACCGACAGAGACTTGACATTAATACGAGAGATTGTCAACGGTAGGTCGTCTGTCTGAGCTCCGATGATAGCATCGGACATTCCAAATTCCAGGTTTCTGTTAGAAACCGACTTAGAAAATTTCATTGCTGATATCAGCTAAGCCGTCAGACTTAGAGGTTAGCCAGGAGATGGCCTTCGTCTCCAGGCCATAAAAGACTCCAAAACTTTAAAGGCTTGTAACTTTGCGTCTACAAGTCCATTTGACTTGATTCAAAGAAGATTCGGTCGCTATTGACCTGCCCTAAGTGATAGACTACTTATAAAATTTCAGAAGTAGTGCTAAAAAGTTGAAAAATTTAAATTCACTAGTTTTGGAGGTTTTCTGGGGTTTTCGACCCTGCTGAATTCAACTAAGACATTTATAAAGTTGTGGGAGGCGAGCTTCGGCTTGGAATTTGCAACCTTTGTAAACAATCCACTGGTTTTCATGTCAAAATCAGGGTCCGGATACCAACACAGTGATATGACGCACGCTCTGTCCGCGAGAGGTTGGATTTGTGGGCCGAGGCCTTGGAGTTGGGATAAGATCCCCTCTGAGTAATGCCTGTAACGGATTCAAAGGTTCGACACTTTCCACCAATCTCACAATTTTAGCTGTATGATTATAAAAATGACTGCCAATGTCGCCTGTTAGTAATTCTATTTCATCCTTCCTTTACAGATACATAAGTTACAAAATGGGAGGAAATACAAAGTTTCATTTTAAAATGTGCCTATGTGGCGAAGTCAAGCGAGGTGGCGAGTTCAAGCGCCATTTAAATAAATTCCCCGACACTCCCGAAGAGCATAAGGAGGTCGGTGTGGTGAGCGGATGCACATCGTGCATGAAATTCGTCAGGGGAAACCTGAACGAGTCTTTCTATAAGACGCATTCAACATGTCTCATTAAGAAGGTGACGAATTATACCACCTCAGAGGTTGGGAAAGCCATCACCCCACTTTTCGAAAAACCTGATCAAGATGAGGAGACAGAGATGCATGCCTCAGAGGTTGGGAAGGTCATCATCCCACCTGTTGAAAGACCTCAAGTTGATCTGGATGCGGAGACAGAGTTGCAGATGGCAGTTCAAGCCATACAAGACTGCAAGAATGAGCAGCCAACGACATCTCACCTCAGCTCTTCTAGCTCTGAGTCGGAAATCTCCGAATCTGAATCGGAAACGGAAGAGGTGGTCGTCACTAGCAAACCCGAGGAGGCGGTCATAGCTCCTAAACCCGATAAGGCGATTGTAAAGAGTCGGGCAGTGCCAGCGCCAAAAATGCACTCCTCACCTAAAAAAGGGAGAGGCATCAAAGCCCAAGCCAAGCGGTGGGCTCAGGATGATGGTGTGGCGAGGGTTAGCCAAGAGTAGGCCATTAAGAAGCTGAAGGATGAAATGAGCCGTTATAAAAACGAATGCTCAGCATTAAGGGATGAGAATTTTGAACTCAAAAGGCAGGTGGCGGAAATTAGGAGTCTTAAGGCTCAAGTATTGAAGTTGGAAGGTTTCCAAAAGAGAGCTCTAGCGAGTGAGAGTCGCGTAGAGGATCAGGCCACATGCATTAAGAACATGAAGGCGAAGGAGGCGACGCTCAAACTCCAACATGAGCAGGAGAAGATGGCTCTTCTTGAGGCGAAGAATAACGCTGTCAAGGAGAGAAGAACAACGCTCCACCTCCCCGTAGTCGGTAGCAAAATTATCGACGATGTAATAATGGAGTCGGAGGATTTGGACAAAACGAGCGAGTGCTACGAAGGAGCAACGCCAGATATTCGCTGTCTCCACATCAGCATTAAACACAATGGCGAGATAAAGGAAATTCGCCATCGTTAGCGGAAACTACCGGCCAAATACTTGGCTCAGCCACCAGCATCGAAGGTTCAACGAACCAGTTGAATTGATTTATGGTAAGTTAATATCATCTCCATCACTTGAATATAATTTCATCTATTTTTCTTTCCAATATTTCAGATACGACGAGAACGAACCAACGGCTCTGATAAGAGCCACCATGGGGCAAGACATGATAGAACCTCCACGCGGTTTGCCCTGGGCAGTCTTCAGACTGGCGAATACTATCATTAAGTTGAATCTGCTATCAGTCAACTTGAACGTTGCAAATGAAGTTCGGTGTAATACTTCCTTTCGACGGACGTTCCTGTAAAAGGCGGCGGTGAAACCCGTAGCTATGTATACCGCAAGGGACATTCGGCAATGGTCAATCTTGTTAAACCTCTCTGCGTCATGTTTGCAAGTGATTGCCTCTGTCTCAACGTAGTATGCATTCGCGCCAGGGTGACATTTAGCCAACTGTCGAAAGTTGCCTTATAAACTTTCCATTGTATATGTTATGAGAACCATGAGTTCTACTTGTCTCTATCAATGAGACGAGTTGATGAAATGGGAAAACACTCATGCGACAAAACGCGACATAACACACTTCTCTCTTCCGTAGTCTAACAAGCTCTTTACACATGGATCGCAGTCTATTGCTATCCCAGAATCATGTAAGCTATATTAATTTTATTTAACACTATTTCATCTACCATTATCACCCATATGAAATGTTATAAGATTTACAAGTTAGACTAAGCGTGCCACTATTTCCAAATGAAAAAGTATACATGGTTAAATCATCCACTGAAGCCCCATTCAAGTAAGTCAGTATGAAAGCAAAGATAATACGAAATAAAAATTTAGTATGGCATGTATTTCAAAAGGTCTTCATCGTCAATATCGTCCCAGAGTCTGACTTCACATAGATCGCAAAAACAGTTCACTTGCTTCAATCGTTCTTCTACCGCGAGCCTCACTTTGTCGATGTACTCCCACTCCTCCATAGTTCGTGGCTGGGAGTTAGGGGTGTACCATTCCCATAATTAGTGGAGGAATTTGGTGCTGGTGATCTCCATCACATCATCAGTATCGTACTGCAGATACTTCCACCTCACGCCTGTTAAGTCGGGACACTCCTTCTCACATACACTCTCCTCTTCGTCGTCGGCTGGTAATGACAACTTTCTGATATTGTCGAGTCGGTATATTTTCTCCACCTTCCCCTTCGTTGGAGCGTTTGGTGCAACGAGCGCCTTTGGTGATGAGCATGGAGAAGAGAATTTTGTGTTCGGTGTTGTCGGAGGGCTTGTCATGTTGACTGTGAATAATAACTTTGAAATGTTTTCTAATTCTTAAGTATAAACAAGCAACCAATCAGAATGAACAGCCAATGAATGGTGAATATGAAAGTATATATGTAAAGTGACATTCGTGTCATTTCACGCTGTCTTTGAGACGTGTAAGTGAAGTGTTCTCTAGCGAATTCTGTTATTATTTGAGGCGTACAAGTGAACTGCTCTCTCGTGAATTCCAAATTTGAGTGAAGTCTCTATCTTGTTGAAGTATCAACCTTAAACTTGATTTAGTTGAAATGGTAAGTTGAAAATTTCTTCACTCATCTCCCTCAAACGTGTGGCTAATAACATCTTCCTCAATTTCAGGCATCAACTTCATCACCAACGCCCTCCCTTCTCGAGGAAAGTTTAGAGTTGTTGAGTCAAGGTAGGTTGTAACAATACACTGAGACTTTAACAGAGATGATAGAATGATTTCTCTTTCAGGTGATACCAGCCCCATCTCGAGCGAGTCGGATAACAACAGCGACTCCATGTCAACATTGTCGCGGGAATGCAACGATCGGGAATGTGCTGAATGTGGACACATCTTCACGAGGAAGCGTGATCTCGCCCGACACATCAAGCGAGGTGTTTGTAGACCTAAGTCAGCATCAATCTCCGAAGGTGGGGATGATTCTGTTAACGATGTCTCCTTTTCTTGCGATTTATGCATTCAGTCTTTTGAGTCACATTTTGAACTACCTTCACATAGACTTCGAGATACACACAGAGACGATAGTTATACTAACAGCACCTCCTCTATCCGACTCTCTGAAGTGTCGATAAATAATTTAGTGAGGAACTACCAGATGGAATCCTCAGAAACCATGTGCTGTTCATGTTTATCAAGTGTCATTGGTGTTTGTATACCAATCGTATGCGCAGCAGTAAACACAGTTTGTAGCATTGAAAAACCAAAGAGTTTTTTCAAATTTTTACTCAATTGACATTGAATGTCATCACCCAGTTTCAGAACAACGCGTTGATTTTCAATTGAAAACGAAATGTGGTGTGTCTTTACATCATATTTACTTTTCATCACATGCTTCAACTTCTGTTGTATATAAGGATTTACTACATGAATGAAGCTTTCAACTGTATGATATAGACGCGGCATTATATTGATAGCAACTTTAGATTCTTCATAAGACTGGTAAATTTTCTTGATGCGATCACCATAGATGTCCACCCACCATTCATCATTAACTGAATCAGCTTTAGTGTGATATTCATGAGAAGCATACACCACACCGCTTCCAATAATAGGTGTATAAGGTCTTACAAAATGACGCAAGGTTGGAGAGAAATAAACTGTAAGTTTGTCATTATATTTCTGAATCACCAACTTATTTTTGTCCGCCATAATTTTTTCTCCATACTTCTTACCCACAGCCTCATTCCATCGTTTTATTAACTCAATAAGTGATAAAGGTTGAACACCACGCTTTTTCAAAATGATGCGTTCTTCACATTCTACAACATCTTCATCAAATATTTTAAATTTATAATGAAAATTGTTGATTCGATTTGAATAAACTTTTTTAACATTTGCAGTAGCAATTGACGTTAGATGTAGTCCATGGCAAAAACTGAGATGTGGATAGAATTCATTATCCAACCTCAGTGTAAGACCTTTAGTAAAAGAATGAAAGCGAAGGAACTGTCTCCCACTCCAATGATAGATAGTAAACTCACAAGCTTTCTGATTTTTATTCTTCATGATGGAAGTATTACCACTATTGAACGCCTTAATAATTTTCTCATTTCCAAATGGTTCATAATAATCTGATTTTATCTGAATCCATTCATAGTTCCACTTTCCATCTGATGTTAAATTGTATGGGAACTGGAATGCATTATTCATCGTTATTCCATCATGGGTGCGAGGAGTCAATATCATTTCTTCCAAATCATTCACATTCTGAATATTGCTATCATAGCAAATACTAGAAACGCCAACCTCCCATTCACCTTCTAAATGTAGTGGGCGATTTAATTCTACTCGATAGTCTGATGGTTTATTTTTGGGAAATTTATTCATAGAAGCATTACTGGGTAAGTAGATTAGAAACGAGTCCTTATTTTCACTTTCCATATTATTCACATTGGAAAAAATATATTAGCATACTTTTGCATTAACTCTTCATTCGGAAATGGAGTGTGATACTTGTCACAGCATCTTTATGAAAAGGAATCAACGCACCAGCATCGTCATAAATTGCAATATCAATTTGTGGGATGTAGTTTGATTTCAGCTTTGTATAATGCACTTTCTTGAAAGTATGCTCAGATAAAATACTGCAGCTTTTTGGCTGGTATGGTATCATTGCTAGCAATGGAGCTTCAACATCTCCCACACGTACATATTCACCAATATTGGAATATATCTGAAAATAGTTAATACGACGCGATAGCGACATGTCTGCGCTAGCTTTGGTTACAGTACCACTTTTAAAGATATTTTGATCAAAACCCAAAATGTCCATTAGAGTTTTATCCATAATTAGTTCAATACCTTTTCCACTTATAGTGAGAGACAAAGTACCTTCTTTTTCAGAAAATGAAATATGTTGCTCATTAATCACTTCATTTAAATAATCTACAACCAATTTAACTGAAGTAATAATGCGAAGCATCAACACTCTTGTTTCATGTAAGATACCACCTAAAGGCTCTATACGCTTTCTGTATAAAGATACGATCCATTCTGTATCAAATTGATTTGACCTTTCACATGGTAAATGTTGCATATCAAATTTTCCATGAACAGCTGCAGAATGATGACGTAAGAACTGATGAAAATCTTTTGAACAAACTAATACTAGATCATCATCATTTAATTTACTTGATTAAATACTTTAATTACTTTAATTAATTACTGGCGACCGCCAGGTTTTGACTTGGTGCTATAGTGTGTTAGGATTTTCGTGAACATGAATGAATTTTGGGGTGAAAATGGGATGTTTCGAGTGGAAGCAGCGCTCGGAGGACTTTGCAACTGTGATTTTTGGACTCAGCGTCAAATTCCCGCATCTGTGGTGTGATTTCCAGCTCAATCGGAGAGAAAAAATTTTCAACATTTTTCGAAAAAACGACAGAGTTAGAATTTTGGACGTTTTGGGCTGTAGCGCCAAAACGAGGCATCGGATGGGAAAACGGACGCCAGATTCGGATTCAGCGTGAAATTCTGCATCTGTATGGTGAATTTGAAAGCAATCGGAGAGAAAAGAATTTCGCTGACGCCCCCCCCCCCCGGCACCAAACTACCAATTTTGCTTCTAGTGGATGGATTTTGTCGTGCAATAGCTCGTTCGAAAGCTAAGAGTGAGACAAATTCACTGAAAGAAACGGCTTGTTCATATCTGTCTTCGTTTAGATGTGAGACGCCATTTAAGATTTTGGGAGATTGGCGAAAAACGACAGAGTTAGAATTTTGGACGTTTTGGGCTGTAGCTTCAAAACGAAGCATCGGATGGGAAAACGGATTTCAGATTTGGAATCAGCGTCAAATTCTCTATCAACATGGTGAGTTTCAAGTCAATCGGAGAGAAAAAATTTTCAACATTTTTCGAAAAAACGACAGAGTTAGAATTTTGGACGTTTTGGGCTGTAGCGCCAAAACGAGGCATCGGATGGGAAAACGGAGGCCAGATTCGGATTCAGCGTGAAATTCTGCATCTGTATGGTGAATTTGAAAGCAATCGGAGAGAAAAAAATTTCGCTGACGTCCCCCCCCCCCCCGGCACCAAACTTCCAATTTTGCTTCTAGTGGATGGATTTTGTCGTGCAATAGCTCGTTTGAAAGCTAAGAGTGAGACAAATTCACTGAAAGAATCGGCTTGTTCATATCTGTCTTCATTTAGATGTGAGACGCCATTCAAGATTTTGGGAGATTGGCGAAAAACGACAGAGTTAGAATTTTGGACGTTTTGGGCTGTAGCGCCAAAACGAAGCATCGGATGGGAAAACGGAGGACAGATTTGGATTCAGCGTCAAAGTCTACATTGAAATGGTGTATTTCCAGCTCAATCGGACCTCCAGAATCGGTGATAGAAGCGTTTCAAGTTTTTGGATGATGGATCTTACGTCATCAGCTGATCGCCACAAACTATATAAGCTGGGAACCGACAGAGACTTGACATTAATACGAGAGATTGTCAACGGTAGGTCGTCTGTCTGAGCTCCGATGATAGCATCGGACATTCCAAATTCCAGGTTTCTGTTAGAAACCGACTTAGAAAATTTCATTGCTGATATCAGCTAAGCCGTCAGACTTAGAGGTTAGCCAGGAGATGGCCTTCGTCTCCAGGCCATAAAAGACTCCAAAACTTTAAAGGCTTGAAACTTTGCGTCTACAAGTCCATTTGACTTGATTCAAAGAAGATTCGGTCGCTATTGACCTGCCCTAAGTGATAGACTACTTATAAAATTTCAGAAGTAGTGCTAAAAAGTTGAAAAATTTAAATTCACTAGTTTTGGAGGTTTTCTGGGGTTTTCGACCCTGCTGAATTCAACTAAGACATTTATAAAGTTGTGGGAGACGAGCTTCGGCTTGGAATTTGCAACCTTTGTAAACAATCCACTGGTTTTCATGTCAAAATCAGGGTCCGGATACCAACACAGTGATATGACGCACGCTCTGTCCGCGAGAGGTTGGATTTGTGGGCCGAGGCCTTGGAGTTGGGATAAGATCCCCTCTGAGTAATGCCTGTAACGGATTCAAAGGTTCGACACTTTCCACCAATCTCACAATTTTAGCTGTATGATTATAAAAATGACTGCCAATGTCGCCTGTTAGTAATTCTATTTCATCCTTCCTTTACAGATACATAAGTTACAAAATGGGAGGAAATACAAAGTTTCATTTTAAAATGTGCCTATGTGGCGAAGTCAAGCGAGGTGGCGAGTTCAAGCGCCATTTAAATAAATTCCCCGACACTCCCGAAGAGCATAAGGAGGTCGGTGTGGTGAGCGGATGCACATCGTGCATGAAATTCGTCAGGGGAAACCTGAACGAGTCTTTCTATAAGACGCATTCAACATGTCTCATTAAGAAAGTGACGAATTATACCACCTCAGAGGTTGGGAAAGCCATCACCCCACTTTTCGAAAAACCTGATCAAGATGAGGAGACAGAGATGCATGCCTCAGAGGTTGGGAAGGTCATCATCCCACCTGTTGAAAGACCTCAAGTTGATCTGGATGCGGAGACAGAGTTGCAGATGGCAGTTCAAGCCATACAAGACTGCAAGAATGAGCAGCCAACGACATCTCACCTCAGCTCTTCTAGCTCTGAGTCGGAAATCTCCGAATCTGAATCGGAAACGGAAGAGGTGGTCGTCACTAGCAAACCCGAGGAGGCGGTCATAGCTCCTAAACCCGATAAGGCGATTGTAAAGAGTCGGGCAGTGCCAGCGCCAAAAATGCACTCCTCACCTAAAAAAGGGAGAGGCATCAAAGCCCAAGCCAAGCGGTGGGCTCAGGATGATGGTGTGGCGAGGGTTAGCCAAGAGTAGGCCATTAAGAAGCTGAAGGATGAAATGAGCCGTTATAAAAACGAATGCTCAGCATTAAGGGATGAGAATTTTGAACTCAAAAGGCAGGTGGCGGAAATTAGGAGTCTTAAGGATCAAGTATTGAAGTTGGAAGGTTTCCAAAAGAGAGCTCTAGCGAGTGAGAGTCGCGTAGAGGATCAGGCCACATGCATTAAGAACATGAAGGCGAAGGAGGCGACGCTCAAACTCCAACATGAGCAGGAGAAGATGGCTCTTCTTGAGGCGAAGAATAACGCTGTCAAGGAGAGAAGAACAACGCTCCACCTCCCCGTAGTCGGTAGCAAAATTATCGACGATGTAATAATGGAGTCGGAGGATTTGGACAAAACGAGCGAGTGCTACGAAGGAGCAACGCCAGATATTTGCTGTCTCCACATCAGCATTAAACACAATGGCGAGATAAAGGAAATTCGCCATCGTTAGCGGAAACTACCGGCCAAATACTTGGCTCAGCCACCAGCATCGAAGGTTCAACGAACCGGTTGAATTGATTTATGGTAAGTTAATATCATCTCCATCACTTGAATATAATTTCATCTATTTTTCTTTCCAATATTTCAGATACGACGAGAACGAACCAACGGCTCTTTTGCCCTGGGCAGTCTTCAGACTGGCGAATACTATCATTAAGTTGAATCTGCTATCAGTCAACTTGAACGATGCAAATGAAGTTCGGTGTAATACTTCCTTTCGACGGACGTTCCTGTAAAAGGCGGCGGTGAAACCCGTAGCTATGTATACCGCAAGGGACATTCGGCAATGGTCAATCTTGTTAAACCTCTCTGCGTCATGTTTGCAAGTGATTGCCTCTGTCTCAACGTAGTATGCATTCGCAACTTTAGGATAAAAAATAGATTTGAAACTCATTACGAATGGTGTAAGCGAGGTTAACTACAAATGGAGCGCATGCCCAAAGATAAGGAGTTTTCATATAGTGAGAATGGTGATGAGCTAAGTCCTCTTCGTGTCATCTATGCTGACATCGAATGCTATATCGATGATAACACCCATCGAGCAGCAGCCATTTCCTGCTATGAAGTATGGCATGACCATTTCCAAAATAGAAAAAAATAAAATGCACGTCTGGCAGGGTGAGGATTGTATTTACCAATTCCTACAATTCCTCGAACAGGCTGTAAAATTTCAACAAAAGTATGATGGTGAACTCTATCGCAGATCATTGCATATGACAGCAGATGATCAAGCAAAATTTGATAGTTGCAACGTTTGCCTCAAATGTAGGAAAACATTTGATGATGATAAGAGTAAGAAAGTGCGCGACCATGATCACATCACTGGTAAATTTAGAAACGCACTATGTTCAAAATGCAATTTTTCACTTAGGATGAAACGGCGTACATTACCCGTCATTTTCCATAATTTCAAGGGCTACGACAGCCATATGATAATAAAAGGAGGTTTAGGTCAAATGAAAGAGTGGAAGCTTGATGTAATAGAACAAACGAGAGAGAAGTTTATGGCCATGACAGCAAAAGTACCTGTTGATAAAACTAAAGAAAATAAGACGGTCTATTTTGATATAAAATTTTTAGATTCCTACCAATTTATGACTGCATCACTGGCCTCTCTCGTACAAAATCTAAAGTCTCTTCCACTAACACAAAATTTTAAGAAACAATATCCAAATCTAACCGATGAAGTCATCACACGGAAAGGAGTCTTTCCATATGCATATTTTGATGCGATTAGTAAACTCGGCGAGACTTCTCTTCCGCCCATAGATAAATTCAAAAATGATTTGACCGGCGCAGAATGTAAGACCGAAGATTATGATCATGCACAAGATGCATGGATAAAATTTGACTGCCATACATTTGGCGAATATATGATTGCCTATCTTAAGTTAGATGTATTTTTGCTGGCTGATGTATTTCAGGAGTTTCGACGAGTGGCATTAGAAGAAGATAAGTTAGATCCCGTCCACTTTGTCAGTCTGCCAGCCATGTCATTTAAGTCTGCTTTTAAAATGACTGGTGAGACCATTCATCTCTTACAAGATCCAGAGATGTATAATTTATTTGAACGAGGAATTCGCGGTGGTCTCACATTTGTAAATAAACATAGGTTCAAAATCAAAATTAGTAGGGGATGATCAGACTCATCTTAAGTATTATGACCAAAATAATTTATATGGTAGTTCACTATGCAAACCACTCCCTCACGCTGAGTTTAGCTCGTTAGATGATAGTGAAATTCAGCATCTCTCCAACCCTTCTAACATACCAGCAATTCCAGATGAAGGTGATTGGGGATATTATTTTGAGATAGATTTAATCTATCCAAATAATGTTAAACATAAAACCGTAGATTTTCCACTCGCACCCGAATCTGGTGAAGTGACTGAAGATATGTTTTCACCATTCATGTCACAATTTCATGATAACTTAAAAGAGTGTGGACAGCCAAGGTATAAACCATGCCGCAAACTTTTACTCACCCAATATGATAAGAAAAATTATCTCGTGCACTTCTGCATACTAAAATTTTATTTAGAAATGGGCATGATTTTAAAAAGAGTTCACCGCATTATTAAATTTAGACAGAAAGCCTTCCTCAAACATATATTGATAGCAACAGCCAGAAACGTGCACTAGCCCAAAATAATTTTGAAAAAGATTTTTATAAGTATAAGAATAATAGTCTATTTGGTAAGACGATGGAGGATGTTAGAAAACGTGTAAACTATAAACTAGTCGATGATGTTACAAAATTTAAGAAATTGGTCTCATCACCTCTATTCATCGATAGAGACATTATCGATGAGGATCTTGTAGGTCTTAAAATGACAAAATCAGAAGTTGAGTTGTGCAAACCCATCTATATTGGGCGAGTCGTTTTAGATTATTCCAAGCTTGAAATGTATCAACTCTTCTACAAAATATTAAAACCATGCCCTCTAGTAAAAGAGGTTCGCTTGCTGGGTGGTGATACAGATAGTTTCTTTTTAGGAATTAGCACTCAAAAAGAATTAAATTTTAATGAAGTAGGTAAGTCATTAGAAAAATATTTCGACACATTTAACTACAATCCCACTCATCCACTCTATTCCATACAGAATAAAGCCAAACTTGGTTGTTTTAAGGATGAAACAGCAGGAAAGAAAATAGATGAAATGATTCTCCTCCGTCCTAGAATGTATTCCATGAAATTAAAAGAATGTGCAGATAGTATTAAGCGTGCTAAAGGTATATCAAAATCCATTGTTCACAAAATGAAACATCGGTCCTATAAGAAGGCCTATAAAAATAAAACTATAACGTTTGTCAATATGACAATCTTAAAATCTCAAGTTCATACTGTGAAAACGCACACGTTCAAGAAACGAGCGCTTTCAGCATGGGAGGATAAGAGGTGTTGGATAGGACATAACACATCTCTTCCACATGGACATCCTGACACAAACATACCTCCACCCAAAAGAATAAAACTCACGCTACCACATTCAGGAGATGTATTGACATAATCAACTTTAACTCAGTATTTTGATGTTGCTTTTTGTAGATATACATGGTTGTTTTATGTATCGCATGAGATCGTTTCTTCCTTGTGAATATATGCCTACAGTCAGCCCATTCCCCCTATATCTGTGAAAAGACTTTTTCATACACATATTTTTATTTCAATAAACATATCACAATGACTTCACTTTGTTTTCCGAAACACTAAAGTTACCAGGGATTTAGTATCTTTCACATGGATGCACTCTTGTAAACCATTGGTAATTTTGATAGCAATAGAGGGTATAGTTTTTTTGACGACGGGATGATAGAAAATAGATTCAAACATCTTCTCGACTATTCCATATGAAGCGTCTTTATCATGAATGAAATCACGTAAAATGTATTCTTTTTTCTCACCAACAGAAATAGGTAAAATCAAATCACTTTGAATGTAAAGGTGCTGTTCATGTTTATCAAGTGTCATTGGTGTTTGTATACCAATCGTATGCGCAGCAGTAAACACAGTTTGTAGCATTGAAAAACCAAAGACTTTTTTCAAATTTTTACTCAATTGACATTGAATGTCATCACCCAGTTTCAGAACAACGCGTTGATTTTCAATTGAAAACGAAATGTGGTGTGTCTTTACATCATATTTACTTTTCATCACATGCTTCAACTTCTGTTGTATATAAGGATTTACTACATGAATGAAGCTTTCAACTGTATGATATAGACGCGGCATTATATTGATAGCAACTTTAGATTCTTCATAAGACTGGTAAATTTTCTTGATGCGATCACCATAGATGTCCACCCACCATTCATCATTAACTGAATCAGCTTTAGTGTGATATTCATGAGAAGCATACACCACACCGCTTCCAATAATAGGTGTATAAGGTCTTACAAAATGACGCAAGGTTGGAGAGAAATAAACTGTAAGTTTGTCATTATATTTCTGAATCACCAACTTATTTTTGTCCGCCATAATTTTTTCTCCATACTTCTTACCCACAGCCTCATTCCATCGTTTTATTAACTCAATAAGTGATAAAGGTTGAACACCACGCTTTTTCAAAATGATGCGTTCTTCACATTCTACAACATCTTCATCAAATATTCTAAATTTATAATGAAAATTGTTGATTCGATTTGAATAAACTTTTTTAACATTTGCAGTAGCAATTGACGTTAGATGTAGTCCATGGCCAAAACTGAGATGTGGATAGAATTCATTATCCAACCTCAGTGTAAGACCTTTAGTAAAAGAATGAAAGCGAAGGAACTGTCTCCCACTCCAATGATAGATAGTAAACTCACAAGCTTTCTGATTTTTATTCTTCATGATGGAAGTATTACCACTATTGAACGCCTTAATAATTTTCTCATTTCCAAATGGTTCATAATAATCTGATTTTATCTGAATCCATTCATAGTTCCACTTTCCATCTGATGTTAAATTGTATGGGAACTGGAATGCATTATTCATCGTTATTCCATCATGGGTGCGAGGAGTCAATATCATTTCTTCCAAATCATTCACATTCTGAATATTGCTATCATAGCAAATACTAGAAACGCCAACCTCCCATTCACCTTCTAAATGTAGTGGGCGATTTAATTCTACTCGATAGTCTGATGGTTTATTTTTGGGAAATTTATTCATAGAAGCATTACTGGGTAAGTAGATTAGAAACGAGTCCTTATTTTCACTTTCCATATTATTCACATTGGAAAAAATATATTAGCATACTTTTGCATTAACTCTTCATTCGGAAATGGAGTGTGATACTTGTCACAGCATCTTTATGAAAAGGAATCAACGCACCAGCATCGTCATAAATTGCAATATCAATTTGTGGGATGTAGTTTGATTTCAGCTTTGTATAATGCACTTTCTTGAAAGTATGCTCAGATAAAATACTGCAGCTTTTTGGCTGGTATGGTATCATTGCTAGCAATGGAGCTTCAACATCTCCCACACGTACATATTCACCAATATTGGAATATATCTGAAAATAGTTAATACGACGCGATAGCGACATGTCTGCGCTAGCTTTGGTTACAGTACCACTTTTAAAGATATTTTGATCAAAACCCAAAATGTCCATTAGAGTTTTATCCATAATTAGTTCAATACCTTTTCCACTTATAGTGAGAGACAAAGTACCTTCTTTTTCAGAAAATGAAATATGTTGCTCATTAATCACTTCATTTAAATAATCTACAACCAATTTAACTGAAGTAATAATGCGAAGCATCAACACTCTTGTTTCATGTAAGATACCACCTAAAGGCTCTATACGCTTTCTGTATAAAGATACGATCCATTCTGTATCAAATTGATTTGACCTTTCACATGGTAAATGTTGCATATCAAATTTTCCATGAACAGCTGCAGAATGATGTCGTAAGAACTGATGAAAATCTTTTGAACAAACTAATACTAGATCCTCATCATTTAATTTACTTATTGCAATATGATTAGATGATTTTATATAAGTCAATGTTGCCACTTGTTTACCATCAACTCGAAGGAGATAATTAAATTTCCTCAATAATGTTTCAGGAGTCATGTTTGTCTTTCTTGGCTTAATCACAATCTTCTTCACCAACGTCTTCTCATTTTTTGGAATAAGATCTACATAATAAGCTTCCTCTCGATATATTAACTGTTTATGACCACTTATGTGGTAATTAACGTTAAAATTATCATAGCTTGTTAAGGCGCTAGCGAGGTAACCTAAATCATTTCTTAAACTTGGACTTAAACCAACAATCCAATCTTTCTCAACTACATGATGTACATAATTATGATCATCATTGTGCGGAGTAAATTGGACAATATGTTTACACGCTTTATTCAGGAAATCATATATAAACTTTTTACATGATAAGAGATCTTTCTTTGGCCACTGTGGAATGTATACTCGGCAGCCCTTTTCACATTGGTAAGCAGCTGTACGTCTCATATTAATAGTCATCACCTCATGATCAAAAGTATAGACACAGTTGCTATAAACAAGTTGAGTGACACCCACTTCCCAATTTCCATTTAGCTGTTGTGTATGATCAATGGGAGTAGAAAAGAGTGCGGCTCGATTACTAGCAAATCTATTTGCGGCCGCATTGCTAAGCAAAATATGATAAAACGACATTTTTATATTGCTGATCTGCGGCTTTGCATAACATCATGAAGACTTGGATTTTGGACTCTCTACAATATATCAGAGTTGATCGTGATGGAAACGTACATTTCAAAAATTCTCATGGTCATACATCAAGAGGTATTACATTAACATGGCGACAATTTGTCAACCTCAATGATATCATGAGGGATTTGGAATATTTTGAAACATTAAGATTCATCTCCTTGGGTGATCAAGTTTGGCTTCAACATTACAGAAATGAAATTCAAATCTGCCATTCTCATTCCGCAAACTGTTTCTCATTTCGCAAATACAATTGGGAGAAGTATAAAAGATACATACATCGCTCCATCATGACATTTATTCGTCGTGAGTTCATCGCCCTACTATGCAAATCTTAATCAGACATGTCTACCACGCACCATGAGTTGGAAATTAGATTCCCTACAACGTATTGAAACGGATCATGATCGAAACGTCTATTTCAAAGATTCAACTGGAAATGTGAGAAGAGAGTTTGCTTTATCTTATCGTCATTTTCAATCTCTACATCATATCATGAAGGATTTGAAATACTTCTTTATGAAAAGACATTCACGTATTGGAAATCGCATCTGGTTGCGCGTCAACAATCGGCGAATTCAACTCTATCATTCCCAAATTCATACTAACTTCACATTTCATCAAGGTAGTTGGGAAAAGTATAAAAGGAAGGTACATCGCTCAATTTACTCATTCTTTCATCATGAAGCGCCATCGCTACACCATCGTCAACATTCTCCGTCGCTTCAGACTCTACACCAAAATCGATCTCACAACATTACACCAACACCTTCCAAACAGCAAGTATTACCCGGGCCGACCTCAAATGTTAGTGGTGAAGATGAACAATTCACGGAATCTTCAACTCTTCCCAAATGGGACTGTACAGATTCTCGGCGCCCTTTCTCATTCATCGGCGCAGTCAATGCGCTTAGAGCTACAGAGACTACTACGTCGGATATGGAAGAGGGAGAGGTGTGTGATGTCGAATCTGACTGTGGACAATATGGTGATCTCTACTCAATTGAGTGACAGTGTATCATTTTTGAAGATTCGTACCAGCAGTTACAATTTGTGTTATGAAACCGAACTTTTTCCTGCAGCTCTCATTAGTTGTTGGTTACCTGTGCATGTGGCAATCTTTCATAATAGTAAAGTGATCATTACTGGACTAAAATCTCATGTACAAGCAAATGTGATCCTAGACTATCTCATCGAGTATGTACGTACCCAGCGGATTGTAAAATAAAAAACAATTTTTCCAACATGATGTTTTTATTTCAAATCATGATAGAACTTACAAATCATTTTTTCATTAGAGGATGGATTACATGAAAAGTTTTGAATAACAGATACAAATCGAGATACATGTAAACGTTTTAAGATGAAGTACAGTACAAAAGCACCACACGTTGATGAAAGTGGATGTTGTAGTATGCGTTCATTTCGCTGATATTGACGCGTATGTTTTCTCAACCACTGCTGTGTTAGTATATTTGGAGGTTGAGCAAGAGAGTCAAATAGTTCACCACGTCGGTCTTCTCCAATAAAGATCGCTTTCCAATGCTCACCGCCTAAATTCTGCGAATGAATGTTTAGCACAATAAAGATGGGATAGTGATTTACTGCAGGTGGTAAGGTACCGAGCGAATAGACATTATCGAAAGCTTTCAACGTCGCTTCGTCTGCATTACGCTGTACTTTAGTTTTAATATCGTCAGCAGTCAACCAACTCATTAACGATTATACTGAAGAATCACGTCACGATACTTTGTAATTTCAATGTTTGAATCGAAGACTGCATAAATTAATACATTGATCGTCTCAGGTAGTGTTCTTTTGAACGTCAAATCCAAACGAATATTATGAGGCACGTTCGCTTGACGATAGGGTGCACTAATATCGCTGTCAGCAGTCAAATCAAATGCATAAATAGTATATCCACTCTTAAACTCTTTCATAGTGAGTCCGTTGGTGTCATCCGTATTGTAAAAGCCAAAGACATCCATAAAATCAACATAACTGCGCATAAATTGATCCGCAGCAAAATCTGGTTTGTAGGGTGGACCAGGATGACTCACACCATTTACACGTAAAGCAATTTCACTTAACTGATTGTGTTTAAAATTGAAAGGATTCTTCTTTATATTACCATTAAATGCATCATTTTCAACCATTGCCACCATGAGGAGCTTCGGTGCTTCCGATGGAAAGAGGCCATCTTTCATGAAACTCTTTTGATCTTACGGAATTGTAGAGGTGAGAAGCTTTGTATGCTGAACTGGGTAAATGGCATTTTGGCGGTTAAGACCTTCAGCATGTCCTCTAATGACACTTGGATTCGGTACTACTCGCCGAATGTAAAGTGCAATATCTTCCACATGAATTCTAAAATTGTCAACTTTCGCAAATGCATTCAGCGCAAATTCAGGCTTATTCAATGTCAGCTTGAGTCGCATGCTGGTATTACAGAGTAAAAACTTTGACTGTCTAAAGAAGTCTAAATTCAGCGGACCATATAGCTGACATACTTTACTATCTTTAATCATAGCAGATCGCTTTATAAAGCCACTGTTTGTTTCAGCATCAAATTTTCCTGCTTCATCTCTGTACCATCCCATGGCTTCCATATGACTTTTTTGTGCTGCTGGATGAAACTGTGATACATGATTGAAATATGATTTATAGGGATAATCGCTTTGACCACCTTCCACCTGCTGCTCTCCAATCGTTAGAGAAACATCGCGAAGTAATGTAGTCAATGGTAAATTGTTCAGTCCAACTTTATGTGTATCGTCAATAGCAGTTCCATCTGCTTGCTGAATTCTAAACCTCAAATCAACCATCGCATAACTCAAATCTATGTAGTCATCACTACCACCAGGAATAACAAATTCAATGGGGCCAGCATTCTCAGCTGTTCGAGGATGATAATCTACAATACTTGAACTAAGAATATCTGTCTGTATGGCTTGTTGATCAAACAAACAAAACCCGGAAGGTTTACACTCCATGATTAGAAGTTATAGCAGCGTCGTCGTTTAGCGCCTGATGAATGATTACAGCCTCTGCGACGTTTGCGTGAATGTCTTTTGACTGAAGATTGCACCTTACCAGCTCCGCGATGTTTCCTCCTTCCTTTATTCATTCGTTTAGGTGATTTCTTTCCTTGAGTAACACCAGCAAAGGTCTGCTTCAATGTTTTTAAACCACGTTCCTTCCCACGATTCAACAAACTGCTCTTAAAACTTCTAACTCTGGAAAGATCACTAGCAACATCACCAGCAAAGCCAACGGCATTACTTAAAACATTTCGTTTTAAAGATCTTCCGACATTGGATATGAGAGGTGCTACAACAGATTTCAGTGCACCAAGTATGCTACCTCCACGTTGGCGGCGAGCGCCGATGTAAATTTGTCCTCCACCACTTACATAGGAGGGTCGTGAATAAAATGAGGCAGTTGGATTCATAGCTCAAACCCTAAACATTGTTAGTTACAACTTTGTAAGAATCACTGTCGATCACTTAGATGAAAGATGTCGGCACGACGCATCCAAGAGTTCATACTTGAAGGATAACCAGTTCATTTAACAAGACACCATTCTACACCTGGCCGTTTTTTACATCGAATGATTTTCTCTACCAAATATGTTTCACTTTCAGTGACTACCTCAATCTCATCGCGGTAAAAGCTACCCTCAATGTCTTCATTATCGTAATCTTTCAACTTGTAAGTGGTGGGAGAGTCTTTTTGATTAATCCTTGATACTGTAAATACCTCCTCTGTCCAATTCGGAAGGTACCCTTTAGCAAAAACACTCTTCACTTTTGAGATACGAAATTTATCACCAATTTTCACATCACTTTTCACATGAGTGCGTTTACGTTGGAATGATTCGCGCACTTTATCTACATTGTCAGCATTTACATCTACTGGTCTGAGTCCAATAGAACGATGGATAGAGTGATTGTAGGCGTGGAGTGTATCTTGTAGAACCTTTGTCCAATTTTGTGTCAAGTTGGCAGTAAAATGTCGCCACAAGCGATTTTTTAATGTGCGATTAAAACGTTCAACGAGTGCAGCTTTATAAGCACTCTTTACACTAAACAACTCAATGTCATGCCTCTCAAATAATCTTCTCACATGCTGATTTTCAAACTCTTTTCCTTGATCACTCTAAATTCTTTTTGGAATGCGACCTTCTCGAAAAATTGTTTGGAATGCTTTTGCTATTCCTTTCCCTTCTTTAGTTTTTAAAGGTTGAGCCCACGCATAACGCGAGAAAGTATCAATGACGGTTAAAATAAAATTATTGCCCGAGTTATGTTTTGAAATGGAGGCAACATCACACAAATCTGCTTGCCAATTGTTCATCGATGTCATGAACAATATAATGGCGGGTACGGTACTTCTTTTTTGCTTGTTTGTGGAGTGTATAGGTAGCCTGACCCTTTAACCATCGTTTCACTTGTGATTGTGGAAGACCACTCGCTTTTGATAATTTCTTGATCGATGCAAATCCTGCCGGATGTTTTACATCATAATAGATTGACTTCAAACGCTCAGTCGATGACGACTGACTCTTTTTCCTCCTTCTCATCTTTTTGTTTTCTTGCCTTTCTACATTTACAATAACTACAGCATTTAGCTTTAGCGGTTTTGCGATCGTGTTCACATTGCTTAGGAGTTTCATTGTGAGAGCTGGCGCAGCAAGTGCAAGTGACAACGACATTCACCTCTGGCGGCTCATTACATGGTAAGCAACACATCTGCTTCATATTAATAGTCTGAGAACATGTATTTCCTAGGAGGAGCTGTTTTACGTTTTCCTTTTACTAGTTTTAGTGGTGGTGTAGATCTACGTCGAGTTCTTCCTCTTGTTTGCTTAGTGAGTGTGGGAGGGGATGTAGCAGATGACGTCTTAAACCAATTTGTTGGCATTTTCATCGTCTGAAGCATTGGTGCAGTAGCCACTGTTGAATCAAGTTCTTTCAATGTCTCATTATTCAAAGCAAATTTTGGTACATTATGCTTTTTCAATAGTTTAAGAAAGTATGTCCAACCAGGTGGAACATAGCCCTGACGGCGCTTTCTACGTGTCGCATACTGAATCAAGTCTTCATAACGTGAAGCATCAATCACTTTATTTTCATCTGTAATGATTTCTCCTCTATCATTTACATTGAGATGGGGTTCAATACTATTGAAAAGAGATATGGCATGTGCGCGAGATGCTAAAGGTGTAGCAGTCGATACAGAGTCACGCATCTTATTCTTCAAGTTTTTCAATTGCTCAACAGTTTCCGATTGTAATAATACAGCACGATGTGGATCTTTGATGTGAACATTTTGCTGATAATCTATTTCTTTCCTATACATTTGATTTGCAAGAGGTTGCTTTACTTGCTGCATGGCAGTCAATTGTACATATTCATCCTGAGGAATAACAATCATGCGAGAATAAGAACTCATAGTTTGTAGATAATCATGGGAGTTTTCAAAATATCACTTCGAAATCTAAATTCTTCCGGACACTCTTGCGTAAAGTCAATGAATAAGCAACCGTATGGTTTTTTAGTAGCTGCTTGAAAAATTTCAATTAAGGCTTTTGATCCTCTGGGTGCAACTTGTCGCGCTAAAATTTCAAATTGACTTTTATCTCGCGGATTCTTGAAAATAGCATAATAGTGTGTATTCAGGTGTACGAGCTTCTTTTCCATCAGGAAACAAATTTTGTGTGATATAGATGATAAAGCACCTTTTATGATGTGCTGCGCGAGTGAACATATCTGTAACATCTTTTGAATTCTTACTTTCTTTTAATAGATCATCCAATACAACAACATCATTAGACTGAAGTTTATCCACTGGAATAATTCCTTCATGTCGAATAAAGTTGCGACTTGGCAATTCCTGAAACAGCGACGGTTGATAAATACCATAACACCAAATCACTCGATTGATAGGTTCCTTAAACAACTCCCTTTTCTTTTATCCAATAAATTCAGCGTGAAAACAGTTTTACCTGCATGAGATGGACCTGATACAGTCAGAACTTTATCGCATTGAAGTCTGAAATCCATTTTAATACTTTTGAGATTCAACATTTGCATAATTAACGCTTAGAGCCAAAGATATTACCCAATAGGTTACCCACGACAGGAGCTAACATCGGAAGTTTTGCTGAAAGGAAACCACCCTTTTGTGTTAGAGTTTTCCTCTTTCTTTGAAGGATGACTTTAGGATTGGAGATGAAACGCAATTTCGTAGCATATCGCTTAAGTAACTTTCGTTGTTTTGGTGCTAATTTCTTCGTCCTCAACTTTCTGACATGAGGAATAATTTCACAAATGAATTTATCGTTAGCATGTCGTATAGCATTGTATCGCTGATTTGCTTTCATTCGTCGGAGAGCTTGAATGGCTGAAGAAAACTTTGAAGACTTTTGACTTTTACCTTTCGTCATTTTACGTTTCGCCATTTTCCGTGTTAGTCTTTGCTAAAACCTATCTTTACCACATTTGCATAGGTACTAACTATTGCGGCATAAGTGACACTCGAAATGAGCAATGTCACAGTGGTTACATTTGCAAAGTTGAATGCAATTACGTATGAAACAGCGTTGACAAAAAGCATGCTTACATCTCTTGAAGATGCGCTTTTCATTTCCATCCTTTCGCTTACATACATCACAACACATAGTTTCACCGTTACTGATGTCTATAGCAAGTCTTTTTGAAGATATGAATTTGCTAGCCTTTTCTAAATAATAGACGCATGTACAGAAGGAATATACTTCGAGAGTGAGCAGACATAGCTCGAAAACCAGTTGTGCTACAATCAAGTACCACTGCATTTTCAATTTTTCTTTATGGAAAGTTGAATGTGAATATCTGAAATCGCTTCAATCACTAGACTGCTACCATGATGGTTAAATGCATTAAGACGTTCAGCAATTTTTATCATATGTCTTTTAAAAAATTCTTCGGGGTGATCTACCACTTCCATTGAATAAGAAGCAAAATGGAAAGAGCGACTTTCCACCTCTTCCTTTCCAAAATGACTAAACTTAATTTTCGCAACTAATCGCGCCATGACAATGCTATCAGAGAATGTATTCATTAACTCTAGAAATAGAGTGCTAGCATCATCGACCACTGCTTCGATGTCGGTCTCATCTTTATGAAAATTTATCACATAATCTTGAACAGCTCCTTTTAAACTTTGCCTATGAAAATGTAATGTTCCGCAGTCGTTTGAGAAAGGCATGATCGCCCTTTATCTAACCCATCCATTGCATGAAAACAACTCTTCTCATAGTAACATTTATTGAATAACTGTAACAAGTGTAATTTATGCTTTTAATTGTGGTTGATTTGAATTGTTAATCTACGGTGTATATTATTAGCACTATTAAAAGAAGTTAGGCGGTTTTGGCTTCAGGTGATTTCTCCTTAGATCGGATGACCTTTAGTTGCTACTGCTGCTGATGATAGTTGATGATCCGTGACTTTACTGTCTAGATGAATATATATTTGTAGGGCTACTATTGACTTGTTGGTTTGAACCTTTCAACGTTAAGTTTAACTCTAGAGAAAATGAGGACTAGAGAAAGACAGAGAGAATATCTGACGACGCGAAATACCAAAATCAGCTGAGCAAGGAATTTTTGGAACAGTTGTGCACTGGGAAAAATAAACGAAATTATTTGATGTTGACTAGGATCAGCTGAAACAGAGATGTAATATTTATAATGCGTTAGCCGTACTCGGAAGTCCACTATTAGTTTTAGGTATGGTCCTTTTACGTGTAACGGGGTGAGCAACTCCGGGGTGTGAAACCCAGGACCCGGCAGTTCTGTCCGGGAAAGAAAAAGAGATCAACGACCGTTTACGTCGACGCTTATACTAAGTTACTGAACCTCGATTCCCAACTACCGGACAATGCCTTGCCAGTCTCGTTTGACGGAACAAAAACAACGTTTTATAGCGCAAATATAGAGATAAGTATTTAGACAATTACGTTGATAAATAGATAACAAGGAAATACAAGGTACAAGGAATAACTCAAAAGTTCGTTAATGTTATAGACACACAAAAAGAAATAATTCATCCTTATGATACGAGTACGAACAGAGCGTTACAAATTTAAAGGTGTGCTATCAGAGATGCCAAATATTCAAGAGGAGACTTGAGGTCAGAGATTTATAGTTATACAAAGAATCGATGTTACCGCCTTTTGGTGAGATGACCACTCCAAGTTTTCTCCCTCCGTGAAGAAGATCAGGCAATGAACATTCTTCGATACGAATTAGCTCGAACAAGCAAGGTTGTTGTTGATGCTGAAGTCTGAAGCTGGAGTTGGAGTCTGCGATTATATAGTCCATCAAAATTAAGGGAGGTGACCAAAAGTAGAGCCACTCCCCAAAAACAAAGCCACACCCGATTGAAGCAGGTCCAATCGCCTCGTATTACAGGCAGCATTTGCTAAAATCAAAATGTTGCGTATCCGTGAAGCCACTCCCAATCCTTCAATTACTAATTGCCTCGCAGCGTGGGCAGGTTTTGAAAAGTGTCGAGTATCCGCAAAGCCACTCCCAATTCTTTCCATAATTAATCGCCTCGCAGCGTGTGCAGGTGTTGGCAGTAATAATTGTTGTTAACTGAGCTGGACAAAATTAGATGTAAAAACTAGTTGCTTCAATAAGATGTCCGTAAGACCCGACTTCGGCAATGAAGTACAAAACACCAATTTGAATGTAAACCGTACAAAAGACTATCACACAAGCATGCATTATAAATCAATGGTTTGAAACAGATAAAATAGATACAGCTGGTAACTATCATACAGCGAGCAATGATAACCATACAGGACTTTGGCAGTGTTGAGGTAAGGAGGAAAGAAGCATTGGTTATGAACGTAGCTACTACAACGAACAGACAAAATAGGAACACACAAATCCTTAAAACGTTTCGTGACTTCGTGGTAGTGTTGATTCACTCTACTATCCCAAGGCGGGAGCAAAATATCATCAATGATTAGATTGGGAAATACTTTCCTCTCCTTACCAGGATTATTACAAAAGATGCGTATAACATTGAAAGCAGCTAACCATCGTTTAAAGTCAATAAGAAGAGCACTCTCACAAGAAAAGCCATAGTCTTGCAAATATTTCAGATTAAGTCCATGAATGTGTTTCCTCGCCCATTGATGAACATTGGGATCGCAGCTGGCATGTTGATGATAGACACTAACAATCTGATATGTCCAATTGTTCATAGCAATAGCACTGAGCTCCTGTACAGGTTCACCCTCACAATCCATAAAAATGATGATAGAAGCCTAAATCGGAAATTTACACATCTAAGGAAACGTTCTATAACATATTACAAAATGAAGAATTACATCGATGCTTTTCACGACAAAATACACAAATGATATGATGGCAACGAAGAAGTAAAATGTATCTAATAAGACCACGTCTACGACACTCAAAGCACATAAGCGAATTGTCATAGGGTAGAGTTAGGAAAGGACTAGTAATTCTCCTTCTTTGATTTGCGTTTTGATGCAGCATTCTTCTCCGACTTGCGCTTCGTACCACTGCTGTTAAGGATTTGATCAATTATGTCGTCCACGTTGGGTGGTTTTGGAATATATAGGATGGATTCCATATGCATGGAGAGAGAGAGGCTATTTTATTATCCTTGTGCCGACCATAATATAGCCCATTCACTTTGAAAAGGATATCCCAAGTACCTTCTCCGAGCTCGTCGCATGTGATGGATGTTGAATGATCTCCCTCCTTCTTATAGTAAGTACACCAATGTGATACCGGTAGGCAAATTTGATTACCATCCCAAATCTTTCTATAGGGAGTATCCTTGTCATCTCTCGCCTTCCACTCTTGAGCAAGAGGAGTAGGAATGTCCATATTTAATGTCACGTACTCCTCAATAATATCAAGTTGGTGGCGAATGTACAGACTCACGGGGATCAGTATGTAGTCCCCATACTGATTGCGCATTATCTTGACATCCGTGGAAGGGAGCATTCCCGTTTGGAGTACTACGCTATGATCGTCATAACGCAAGACTTGTTTAAATTTACGCTGTAGCGGTGTAGGATTATGTACCTTGGTTGTTTCTTCCACTGGCCTCAGTTGTAGATGATCTGATCGTAGCGAACCTTGTAACGTTTGACCGCCATTTTGTCCTACTAGTGTAGCAGATGGAGTAGATGCTTGAAAATGAAAATGATTGTATTAAGTTTACGTTCAAGGGAGGAGAGGGAGGGAAGTAGCGACTTACCATTTTAGTTGGATAATAGAATAGAGAGAGAGAGAGAGAGAGAGAGAAAATGTGCGTCCGTCACTCGTGTGATTCAACGATGGAATGATTATCACTGTGGAAGGCTCGCTATTTATATAGAAATGCTTGATTCTCATTGGATGACGATCCTCATTGGACAATAACATCAAGCTGATTCCAAATCTGGCCTCCGTTTACCAATCCGAGCCTTCATTCGTTTTTCGCCAATCTCCCAAAATCTTGAATGGCGTCTCACATCTAAACGAAGACAGATATGAACAAGCCGTTTCTTTCAGTGAATTTTTCTCACTCTTAGCTTTCAAACGAGCTATTGCACGACAAAATCCATCCACTAGAAGCAAAATTGGAAGTTTGGTGCCGGGGGGGGGGGGCGTCAGCGAAATTTTTTTCTCTCCGATTGCTTTCAAATTCACCATACAGATGCAGAATTTCACGCTGAATCCGAATCTGGCGTCCGTTTTCCCATCCGATGCCTCGTTTTGACGCTGCAGCCCAAAACCCACCCATATTCTAACTCTGTCGTTTTTCCGAAGTTGAACATTTTTTCTCGCCGATTGAGCTGGAAATCACACCACAGATGCAGAATTTGACGCTGAGTGCAAAAATCACAGTTGCAAAGTCCTCCGAGCACTGCTTCCACTCGAAACATCCCATTTTCACCCCAAAATTCATTCATGTTCACGAAAATCCTAACACACTATAGCACCAAGTCAAAACCTGGCGGTCGCCCAAGTCCACCACGATACTCTGTCGTTTATCGAAGGGAGGGGGGACGTCAGCGAACAGTCTTTCCGATTGCTGTCAACGATGGGAGCGGCCAACCTGGCCGGCACACCACGCCAGCCTGGCCGGCACACCCCGACAGACCACAACCTCTCACGTTCCAGTGGGGGGCGCCGGTCGGGTGTTCGCCGTTTTATTACTACTGGCCTAAACAATTCTTTTGTCCCGAGTAGTCACTGGTTTCTGCCACTGGGGTCGACAAGACCATCAGCATGCGTATCAAGCGCATGAGATCAATCTCAAAGATTCTTGCCTTGAAATGCATCCAGAGAATGTTTGTCCTATCTGCGAAGGTGGAAATTATTGATATTTGCCATTATGTTGACTGCTTTTTCTGTTTACTGAACTGATCATTCAAATCATCTTTCGTTGCAATCTCACACTGCCTTTTACGATGTCACTAACCTCTGAGATATCGTTTGAGAGACTTACCTCTGAGACACATAAACTCATCATCGTTTCAAAACTCTGATGAAGCATTTACTTATGGAGGTTTTGTGGCAACATTCATATACCGTGATCGTCGGCATTAGGCCTATTGCATATTTCAGTAACTTCTTTATCCATAGTTAGCAACAGCTTATTGTCTTCAGATAGCTACACAGGTTGATATAATCAGGCTAAGCCTTTATAGATATTTTAAACCAGTTTGGGCCATCTCGAGCCTCTGGCGTGTCCTTGTAAGGAGAGACGCATCGTCTACAGCCAAAGAAGTTTTGGATTGAAATTGCTCGAGTCGGAGGATATCTTTGTATTCTATGCCCAGGCGAACTGGCACCCTGCAATGTTTATGATTAAGCTATAAGAGAAAATGCTTGAGATTTGATCTCTCTTTGACTTGCTTCTGTAGTCTGTACATGAGCTAACAAGTCTAATATTGAGGAAATTACTACGACAATTGACTTCGGTTGGCTTTGTGACGGGAAAGCCATAGACTATAAATAGCAACAAGCACTACAGCCTCATAGAATACACTAAGAATGCAATATTCCAATGAAATTGTTCGTTTCCAGTATTCAACAAACATTAGTTTTAAAGAAAATTGATAGTATTCACCACCATTTACTTCATTTATATTGTTGCTGTATTTGACATTTGTATATCATATTACGCCAGTGTAACTAAAACGTTACGGTTCAAAAAAATTACGTGCCATGTCATGAATGAATATCCGAGCAAGTATTGATTGCTATTTTCGGTATTTGATGGATAATGAGATCACGCAAATGACATTGACAATAAATTACATGTGGACGTTCATATACTGAGCCTTTCAGTATAATAGCAGATTTTAAGCCCATTTTTTGTCTAATTTCGTGATAAAATATAAGCACTAAAAAGTGATAAATTTTGAATTGGCGATTGTTTACCTGAAAATATGTGATAAACAATGTGGATCTGGTACACTTCTTCGACACAGACACTTCTTCGACAAGTTGATATCTATGTTTTCGGACATTTGTTCGACAGAAAACTTCTTCGACACGGACACTTCTTCGACAAGACATTTGTTCGACACGGACACTTCTTCGACAAGACATTTGTTCGACACGAACACTTCTTCGACAAGTTCTAACAGAGCATGAAATGAAACAACATATTGGTAGAGGAGCCACCCCACCGAAGAAATCCAAAGTTTCTCGAGAAAGAGCAAAAGCAATACAAAGTCTTCACAAATTGTTTTCTGAAAATCAAATGCCAATGTTGGACTATTTGCAAGGAATTGCAATGAATATCTCCTTAAAGTGACTTGATTTAGTGTTTTTGTGTATATGTTGTAGTTAATAAAATGATTATGAATTTGATTGAAAGTGTTCCTCATTTTATAAATGAAATAATTGTTTATGGATTTAACATGAATAGAATTTTAGGTACTGGCTATCTTTCGTCTTTAGGGTAATATCTTAAATAACAAATACGCTTCTAGTTCAATCTATGCGATGCAAGAATTATATTTTTTTAGAAAGGAAAAAAATTAATTGAAGACAAAAAGTATAAAAAAAATGCAAATTCTCAAAAAATACACAACCTGAAAAAGAAAAAGACTATAATTGCTTAATAACGAACAAACGTCGTGTCGAAGAAGTGTCCGTGTCGAACAAATGTCGTGTCGAAGAAGTGTTCGTGTCGAACAAATGTCGTGTCGAAGAAGTATTCGTGTACCAACAATGTATGGTAATCAAAATATTGTATCATATGTCGCAAACTGGAGAAGACAGCAGATTCCGAAAAGTGCTGTAACGAAAACGTTACACTGGCGCTAAATGGGTTAATATTCAATAAAGCAATTGATATCTTTATTGATACGGTATATTTGGCTATATAACCGATACCCTTTCCATGTTCGAGTAGATACAGGCCCTATAAGCTATTTAGAGGCATACGCTATCCAGTTTCATATTCAAGCTTTGTTAAAAAGCTTATACTACTATTCGGCCCCTGTGACGGCTAATATCATCATCACTCATGTGGTCTTATTTAATGTAGCCTCGTAGTAGACTGGTTGCAGGCTAGGCCAATTTATATTTAGCCAGTGCGGGAGATCTTTATCTAATTTAACCAATCCAGGCTATAACTTTATTTTATCTTTCAGAGATAGTCAATTCATGCAAAAATATATGACAAGTATGTTATTTGTCATTATATTAGGCTATTATCATTCTTATTATTAGCTTAAGTCGTTGCTTGTTAATGAAAACTAATTTGATGATTGTAGCAAGCCTCTAAAGGCCACACCGTTATCCAAAAAACCCGTTCAACGGATCCAGGATAGCCAGCATAGATAGAACCTGAATTTGAAGTCGGAGCCGGAGCCGGAGCCTTTCACATCAGTGTCGTGGAGCCGTAGTCGGAGCCGATGAGATAACGCATCGGCTCCACAGCCCTGCTTTTTATGAGTCGACATCATAGTAGGGATCTTACCCATATATCCCTACTCTATGGTGTCGACTCATAAAAAGTTACCACTCTACCTAATATATCTACTCTATGGTCGACACGTGTCGACCATAGAGTAGATACTAGGTAGAGTGGTAACTCCGCATTTATTAAATCCCAAATGTGTACAGGTACCGCAAAAAGGTTACCACCAAACTCAATTTTTTGTATGATGTTTCTGCAAAAGTTTGAAGTAAAGTTATTTAAAGCCAGTTAAGTTAGTGTAGTCCACGTTTTCAGGTTTAGGGTACATTCTTATGAATTTATTTGTAAATGCATCAATTATCAGAAGTATTTATGGCATTTTTTAGTGATTTCAGATCTTGAATATATCATTATCTACTTCGTTCGGATGTAATACTTTCTCTACGTTTATACCATTCGATTTGAATTCAAATCGAATCTTAAGCAGCGACTGGCAACGCTTGAGTTTCCCCATTTGATTTTAATTGACTCTTGCATGCGGCTTTTCATTGGCTGTTTCTCAGTGACTGTGATATCGTCATTCATTGATTGAATCTTGTCTCAACCTCATCACAACACATTCAATGTCACTGGCAACCTCGTCATGAGTAAGACAAGACAGCATTTTCTTGAAGTTCGATCACAAATTATTGCTCTATCTGAGCATTCAAGTAAAACTCATCAGCAAGTGCTTGGGAATCTCAAGGAGTTCAGTTTCAAGGACAATCCAAAAGTACAAATTAACCGGTAATGCTAGTGCACGAAAGCGTACAGGAAGACCAAGAAAGACAACTAAGAGAACGGATCTCCTTATCAGACGAGAAGTCGTGAAATCACCTTTCATTACTGCTCGAGAAATCAAACAAGATCTTTCTGGTTTGTGTGGCGATCTCAGTGAAAGGACTATTCAACATCGACTTCAAAAAGAAATTCAACATGCCAGCTCGAAAGCCTGTACGGAAGCCATTAATCACAAAGCGAATGCGAAGCGCCGTTGCTCTTCTGCAAACAACATCTGAATTGGACAGTCGAAGATTGGAAAGTTGTCATGTTCACGGACGAGTCAACATTTTTGCAGTTCGATTGTCTTCCGAAAGTTGTCCGACGTGAACCTGGGAGTTCAAACTTGAATCCTCGCTTTACAGTGAAAACCATCAAACATTCACCTGCAATAATGGTTTGGGGCTCCTTCGGCTACAATGGAAGAGGTACTTTGATGTTCCTGAATAAAGGTGAGAAAATGAATTCAAAAAAATATATTGAAGTTCTTTCTGAAAAGGCCCAAGTATTTATGAATGTGCTGCAGTGTACAGTGTTTCAGCAAGATAATGCACCTTGCCACACATCAAAGATGACGATAAAGTGGTTTGTGAACAATGGGATTGAGGTCATGCGATGGCCCGGGAATAGCCCTGACCTCAATCCCATTGAAAATTTGTGGGAAACAGTAAAACGCAACATCGATAGACAGAAATGTGCATCATTACTCGGTTTGAAAGAAGAAATCAAGCGCGTAGTAATGCAACCACCAAAGAACATTGCGCATCTTTAATCAGAAGCATGCCTAATCGAATGCGCGAGGTCATTCGAAACAAAGGATATCCAATAAAATATTGATCGACATTCGATTGACGGCTTGTTTTTAAATTTTGTACATGTAAAATAATAAATCGAGCTTCACATGATAATTGTTTTTCTTTATTAACATAACTTTAAAATTACAAGGGCATATTCTTTGTCATAATAGCCTCTTTATTATATATTCGCACTAAGAACACTCATACTTTCATTTAATTTTAAGCTTGAGTATAAATAATGTTGCTGAAATTCACTTTCTCTTTAACACAAGTGGGAAAATGATATAACTGATTTGCGATAAAGTAAAACAATATGTAAAAATATTTACATTGAAAAACATCATTGTGACTTGGCGCTAAACTTTTTGCGGTACCTGTATACACCAAAGTAAACACTTTGGTATAAACCTTCGATTTTATTAAATGAACTCAAAGGACACTACGTGATGCCACGCGCAATTACGGAACACCCAAACATCCGTGTGGTTAGGGACATTCTATTCTTCTACCCGCGTTATACATACGCGCGCTGCACTAAGAGTAGTGATTAAAATTTTCCGTGGAAAATTATGGAAAAAATTGGAAAATTTTGGAAAATATTGGAAAAAATTGGAAAATTTTGGAAAATATTGGAAAATTATGGGAAATTTTGGAAAATTTTGCAAAAATTCTGAAAGTTTTTATTTTTTGACAGGCCCTATAATTTGAGCGCTTCCACTGCCGATCAGGCAGCTGGCGTGCCAATAAATTGGGTCCAAAACTCGATCTTGATTTCATCATTATTTCGATTAAGCGATCGTAGCAATACGATTTCCGTCCGCGGATTTTTTAACATTCCTTTGCCACCATTTTTAATTATCACACAGACACCGTTTGGGATAACGTGAATCTTGTTTTACAATAAGGGTATAATTTCATGCAACGTGAGAGATCTGGAGCAAAAATAATGTACTTCATTTTGGAGTCTGCTAATTATTAGCTTCAAAGTTAAATGCAGCGTTGATCATTGTGATGCAAATTCTCCATATGTTGATGAACATGTGATGAAATGTAAGCATACACAGTCCACGCAGCAATCATGAGCGACCATATTGGAAGATACTCGTGAGATATTTGGAAACTAAAGATATGTGTGATGAGTAAAAGAATACTTATGATAGCTTCAAACTTCTGGCGCATTGTCCGATATCTTTGTTGAGGCTACACATCCTCCATATCTGGTTCAGATGGTTCAGATAGTTCCAAATCGATTCATATCTGCCCAAATGAATTTCAGATCCAAATGAATTGGAGATCTCCACTTGAATTAAAGATCTTTTCAAAGTTGAGCTTGTGACAGATATCTGAAATTCAGCTAGAGAAATCTGAAATCCATATCTTATGTCTGAAATTCATTTGGAAAATCTTAAATAGACATGGAAAAGGTGGTGCATTTGGCTCCAGTTAACATACAGGGATGATGGAGAAGTTTTCGGACTTTGAATATTTCATAGTCTTTTCAAACGACTATAATAAGTCTCCAAAACAAAGGAAAAACGTCAATCACCGACAAATAAATTTCAAAATTTTCCACTGGAAAATTTTCCATTTGCATCACCAACTAAGAGTCAGATCGCTTTGATCCGATGGGAAATGTTGGAGCGTTTATAGTTTGCGCTTCGTCTACGGTTGTCTACGCTGCCGCAATTGTGAACCAATTGGATGAACCGCTATAAGCATGTTCTGTCTTCCCTGAGCATGAAATTGAGGTCCTATCACATTGTTTGGCCTCTGATACATGCAGACCATAAGATGCAGACACATGAGACGAAAAGTCTATATAACAGGACTGCCAATATACTATAACTTATATAACATATTGCAGCAATATCCCGCATAGCCGCACGGATGTTTGGGGTCATGTGTAATAGTTCACGCGTGAATTACGCGTGACTGAGCGTTTCACCTAGTGGATATACGGTCGTAATTGTTTCAAAATGTGAGATATACACATTTATGTAGTTTGAAGAAACTACAACGGAATTGACTGATCATGATAGTAAGCAGAATGAAATGATATCATTTTACAGATTGTCCTTGTCATGACAGCCTTGAAGAGGCAATATTTGTTAAATTGGCAAATCGATGACCTGCTATTGCTTTCATGAATTAGAAACATGAAATTTCAGCCAAGAAAGCACAATAATATGTCAACTTTTTCATGAAGAGTTCCATTATAAAACGGATCATGACATTCGCTTGATAATCAGCTTCCTTTTCGCTTAGGTA
The DNA here is from genome assembly GCA_907163375.1 of Prostheceraeus crozeri. Classification (NCBI taxonomy): domain Eukaryota; kingdom Metazoa; phylum Platyhelminthes; order Polycladida; family Euryleptidae; genus Prostheceraeus; species Prostheceraeus crozeri. The sequence goes on along the minus strand of CAJQUW010001247.1, from coordinate 70,925 downwards.
GGATGCTTATTAGCAAATATTCATTCCTTTTGATATCCAACTTGGTTCATACTACTGAAGGGGGGATAGTCATCTCAGTAGTATATAAATTGGCAAATTGTGACTGTTTTCAAAAGTGATCAAATAATTTTTGGACCACGGGAACGTAATCTCCGCAAAAAACTGAATCTTTTGATGCAAAAATTTTCACTGTATGCAGATAGTTTCTTGCATGTGGTTTTTTGAGTCGACACCCTACCCCATACTCTGTGCTACTGGGACTCAACTCAAGTTCATTTAATGAAATCGAAGCTACGCATATTGGAGATTTAACAAATTCTGTCACAATTTTTTTGTTTTCTCAAGAATGCCGTAAAGTCCGCATGCGTGAGTATCTCGTTAAACCCGCGTCTACTGTAAATATAGATGTTTTGACATAAAAATTTTCACTACATGCCAATATTTTGAGAGTTATTCAAGAGCATGGCAGGATGTAATTGATTTGTATAATGCTTTTCAAGAAATGAATAATAGGCAGCTGAAGAAAGTTGTCTGAGAAGTTTATATTTATAAATGTACTTTTCAGGAAAATGATTCAATTTGTTTAAACGCATTATGTAGGTTGTCTCTAATGTAACTGTTGATAAATCATATGTTTGCCATCAGTTTGAAATAGTGATGAACCTGATATGATATATGCGTTGTATTCATCTGTGCTGCTAGAGCGTGATCTGTGTGGTCTCTGCCTATGATTCATGAATCAATCGGAACAAGATCATGTCAACTGGAGGATATTCGTATCCATTTGAATTTGCTTCCGGTTCAGTACGAAATTATTGACAAATTTATGAATCTACTTCAAATATGTGTTTCTCGGAAAATGCTCCAACTGTAAATAAGCCATCTATTATTGCACACGTTTCGTTGGCTGATCTGCCCACCTTGATCACTGCCGAATACAGCTAGAACGAATGCTGCAGTCAGTAGTGGTCCAGGTTGGCAGATCATCCACCGAATCGTATGCTACAATAAAGTGACATATTTACAGTTGGAGCATTTTTAAAAAAAAACAAATCTAAACATAATGGTCCCAGCTGCAAATAAATTTTGTGATTTCACATCTACTTGTAGGATTTCACCGATGCGGGTATGAAGATGTACTATTGAAATCAATCAACGCCGTTAAATTTCTTGAAAAGTGGTGATTTCCTAATTTTGTTGTTTGGAACATTGTTAGTTGAAGCAGTATCTCTTTTAAGACATGGGTTTTCTATTTTAGATTGTTGGAGAAGTAAGTCAAGGTGAAAAGTTTTCGATGTCAATCTTAGGCACTGATTCTATCTTGGAACATTAAAGGTCCTGAGTGTGTCGTGCTCGAAAGTAATCACTCTTAGTCAATGTATAAAAAGTCAAAGGAAAATATATTTTATTCGCATTATCAAACTATGATTCAACTCCTTACCAAATCGAGTTTTCGCAATTTATTTGTGTGGAAAAATACTATTTATTGGGTTCGCCTTGTAGATTCCCTACAATATGCTTCTAGCTTACTCAACATCGACCCTCCTAGAGCTGGGGGATGTATCAACCCTGGGGATCCACATGGGCCCTACTTCTATTTCATTTTTCAGGAAATGAGCCTATCAATCGCTCTTGTGCATGCAAGATCATCATTTCTGACGATGATTCCGCATGTATGTCTTTTCATTCAAATCATTAGAAGCATGGTGGATGGTTTGAGGGGGTCCACCAAATGTCATCTCGAGAATGTGTTTCTGTTTGTTTCGGTTTTTTGTTATTATGGATGTGGAATGTAGGTTTCAAATTGATGAAACTGCTACTCAATTTTTCTCTTGAAAGTGGTGCAAATTATTTTAGCCACAGCAGCTGATTTGATATGTTGGAGATATCTCATAACTTGCTTAAAATAGCATTTGGTAGAATCGGTCGTGTGAGGCACTTTCTAAGCTTGTCAAAGCGCTTAATGCACTGCCACAAGAGCTATGAAAATTCTGTATGAAAATAAGAATCTCTATAAGAATTGTGCATGAAAATGTTCTTTACCGAATAGAATGTTGCCTTAGGAATTGAGAAAATTTCCTATGTAAGTATTTATATATATCCCAATCGAGCTGGAATTGAAGTTTACAAAGTGCAGCCATCTTGGTGTTGGATAAAGGTCTGCCTGCTCTATGTTATTGCTGATATAGGATCTAGCATGATGATCAATCTTCATCTACTTGTTTATAATGTTGCCATTTAAGCAACAGAATTATAAATTAAAGCATGTGAATCAAAGGAATCGTTCGTCGTCCGTTGCATCATGAAACACCAAAAACACAGTGGCTGCGAGATGGTGGGATTCGTGATGTAATTTGTGTGTTTAACACATAAATTGAATTATTTTAGGCAGACGGGCTCTGCAGACTGCAAGTATGATCGAAATCAGTAATTTTCAAACGGCGAGCATGAAGCACAGAATTGATTTCCCCCTCCCTCGAAAATGCATCGGTGGAGAAAGGAGATCCCTTGTCGAACAAAGTTAAAAATCATCAAAAAGGAAATAATTAAAATAGAGAATCATTTTTGCATTTTTGTGTGATATGTAGTAATGGAAATGATCTCTTCTACTGTAGATGCCTACATCCATTAAAGAACATTGACAGTGATATGAACAAAACGCTTTGACTGAAAGATTTAACAGCCTAATTTAATAAAAAAATAATAATTAAAATAAAATAATAAAATAATAATTTAGATAAGACAGCCTCAATTTAAAAATTGTCAATTGGACGAAACTTGATCTTTCTTTAATGCTTGCCGCAATATTTTGTGGTGCAGCTCCAGATTTGTAGTTTCTTTTGCTCAAATTTCTAATGTTGAAGTGCATTTGTCGAGAATCAAAATGCGTGAAGGATCTGTTTTGCAGTGGTGACTGGTATATCCGTGTTCAAAAAGGGCATCCACATTATCAGAAGATTTTCAGATGATCATACATTCATTGTGGAAAGCTTGAAGTGCTGCCATCTTAGATCTTCTGCAAGATGTTTTACAAAATTTACTCGTAAATTGATCAATGGAAAATTGTCATTGCAAGCATAATGTTCGGTTGTGTCGCTTGGCTGTCTGGTCAGTTATCATGTTCATGTGATTTATCGTTGCTGAATCCGAGGTTCTTATGGAAATTTTTACATCATTCTGCGCGTCGTGTCCTCCTGCGTTGTTTTGTATCGGTGTCATTTGTGCTTCGCGTCGTCTTTGTGGGATAATTTCAATATTCGTGCTCTTCTCGTCGATATCAACTGACTGCTGCTCACACCCAGATCTTTGGTCAGTATCTTCGTCGTTGAGAGTGTGTGGGGGTGACGTTATTTAATTGTGCATGTTATGCACGCGAATTTCTGACTTTCGGAACAAGTGAAGTCTTGAATTGATTGCTTGTTCGTTGGTTGTCTGGTTAAGAGGTTGGTTTGCGGACTTTGTAAGTGACTGTACTGGGTTCGAGTCTCTGCCTAGATAGAATTTTTGCTTTTTGCAGAAATTTTGTGAGCTATTCTTCTGTCCAGTGATGCCTACACCCATGAAATTCGCTGACGTCAGATGGATGTCTTCAACTCAATTTTATAAACTCAACAAAGAGCAACTCTTCTCTGCACTTAAAGATGCTATCTCAATCGATGTTGCTTCTCCGAAGGATCTGTCAACGTCGACTGATGTCGCTTTATTAGTCTCGCAACAAGTTGAGAAACTGTTACAGCCTCTGATACATCAGATCAGTGAACTTACTGCCGCATATGCCTCACTGAATGCAAAGTGCTGCAGTCTCCAAAATGAGCTGGCCTCTGTTCATGATGTTTTTGGTGAAGAGATCTTTGCAGAAATGCAACAAAGACACTTAAAAAGGAAATTTGTAGTGGTCTCTGGGGTTGAGGATTCTCAAATAGGGACAGCAGAGGAAAGAAACAATGCTGATGAAGAGATTGTCAAAAGTATCTTGAATCAAATTGACTGCGGTCATGTGGAGATTTCCAAAGTTACTCGAATCGGAAAACTAACTCCTAATAAGCCACGCTTATTGCGTTTCAAGTGCAAGTCTGAAGAAGAGCGAAATCTTGTGATGAAGAGTGCAAAGAAGCTTCGCCACCGTTCTGTGACTGGTCTAAAGCATGTCTACCTCAACCCAGACAGCACAAGGAAAGAAAGAGAAGCAAGAAGACGAATTCAAGATGAACTGAAAAGAAGAAGAGCAGCTGGCGAGAATGTTTTCATTCGCGATGGAAAAATCATAGCAGGAATTCGAAATTGGAGTAATTCGAATTTTTGAATTGCGTTTTAAATCCTGTTAAACATTTTCCATCAATCTCCTTGATGAAAGCCCGCTCCTTATTCCATAAAATAGACGATTTAAGACTGTTTGCAGTTACTAAAACGCCTACTATTATATGTGTCACTGAAACTTGGCTAGATCTGACTATTGATTCCTCTCTTATCTCGCTTCCTGATTTTTCACTGGCCCGCTCAGATCGTACTTCGAGAAAAAGTGGAGGCACGGCTATTTTTGTGTCTTCAGCGCTTAACTTTAAAAACATTACCCCAGTGCACGATATCATCGATTTTGAAATCACTGCTATTGATGTGAGAACTTTCAGAATCCTGCTGATATGCATGTATATTCCTCCACATTTATCTGCTCATGTTTTGTCTGAAATTGTCGACTTTGTCACGTTTTGTTGACTCCTATCTGTCTTCAAATCCAAACTTAAGTGTGGTGATAACAGGAGATTTGAACAACCTGAAAGTTAGTGACCTCTGTGAAGACCTGTGCCTGATTGATCTTGTCAATCTTCCTACAAGAAGGGATCGTACCTTAAACCATATCCTGATTTCGCGAGATTTATCAAGCCAAGCGCTTACTGCGATCACATCCGTCTTGACGCCCCTTTGGGAACATCAGACCATGCTATCGTCACCGCTTTGCCAAATGAGGAACAGTCTTTTACCACGAGCGTACTTTCCTATCATACAGTATATGACTTTCGTGCATCAAACATCCAACGTCTTAACCATGCAATGAGCTTGACAGACTGGTCGATCATAGAATCATTTCAAACGGTGGATGACATGTGGACTTGGATACATAGCACTATTCTCAGAATGATCAGTGAGACAATTCCAACTAAAGTTGTAACACTGTCAAACACTGACAAGGAATGGATGACACCACTTACAAAAAGTTTGATCAACGACCGCTGGGAGGCATATCGAAGTCATAATTGGAGGCTTTACAATCACCTTAAGTACAAAGTTCGAGACGAAATCATCAAGTCAAAACGGAGTTGGTCAGATAAGTTAAAGAAATCGACTAAAGGAATTTAGTCTGTGGTGAAAGAGGAAACAGGTAGCAAAGACAACAGTGGGATTTCTCAACTTATTATGCAATTTGGCTCAACTGAACATTTGATTGATGCTATCTCTGGCGACCTATCGTCCAGTTTTTCCAGCAGTCAGATCGGAAATCCAATTGGTCTTGAGGATGATGGTTGGCATATTTCCGTTGACGAGTATGAAGTGTACCAATACTTCTCGAAACTATCGGCCGGCAAAGCTTGCGGCCCAGACAATATTCCGACCAGACTCTGTAAGTCAATGGCAATCTATCTCGAGAAACCGTTCTCGATCATTTTCAACTGTTCATTGAGAAATAGAGTGTTCCCTCAGAAATGGAAGGACTGTACTATTACTGCTATTCCAAAAACAACTCCTGCGGACATCGAAAAGCTGAGATACATTGCTCTCCTTCCTGTCCCCTCCAAAATTTTAGAGAGAATCATTATGGATCGAATGCAAAACCAGCTCGAGGAATCCTACGGGTTATCACAACATGGCTTCAGACGAGCACATTCAACAACTACCGCCATCATAGACATTCTCGATCAGATAAGTACCATGATTGATGGCAAGGAAAACTTTGGTGCAGCTCTACTGAGTTAAGACATTTCACGAGCTTTCGATAGGTCAATTACAGCTTTTTAATTTCAAAACTAAGAAAGAAAGGTTTTGCTTCTGGTTTCCTTATGTGGCTCCACAGCTATCTGCAACAGAGGACGGTGAGAGTGAGGATCGGACCTGCTATTGGAAACTCCACACAGTTTAACAGAGGCGTGCCCCAGGGTTCCGTTCTTTCCCCTTCCCTCTTCTGTATTTTTGTCAGTGATCTCCAATCCAAATCAACTGGTGGCCGAGACTTTAAATACGCTGATGACTTTAACATAGCTCTTCCTATCTCTTGTGATGACGAAGTCATAATAAACCGCTATATTCGTGATGAAACTTCAAATGTATTGGCATGGTGTGGAAAGAACGAGTTAATTCTCAATGAAAATAAATCTAAACTGATGCTCTTCACAAGAAGGCAAGTCATCTTCTCATCACCAACTCCTGTCCCTCTTGTCGATGAGATCAACGTCTTAGGAGTAATCATTGATAAAGAAATCAGCATGAAATCTCATGTGAATGCAATATGTGGGAAGGCCAATCGGAAATTTCACATTCTTCGACGACTCAAGAAAATTGTGACGGATAAAGAATTGCATGATCTCTATGTAGCGCTCATCAGATCTCTTCTAGAGTACGCATCGCCCGTATTTGTTGGTTTGGGGAAATCTCCATCTCAAAAACTTCAAAGAATAGAAAATTGAGCCCATCGTCTTATTTACAATCTATTATACTGTGGTAGCAATAACAAACGAAAATGCAACTGCAAGAGAAACGAATCCAAGATCGACGTGAGAAAGCCAGCATCAAACTCTTTCATATGATTGAATCTAAGAAATCTCATGCATTGTTCCAGCGAGTGAATCGTAAACTCAGAAGCCAATATCTAGTCAATTACTGCAGAACTTTGCGGAGAAAGAAAATGTTCTTTCCATATACGACCTCTCTCATAAACGAGAACCTAAGAAAAGCCAGCTGAATTCGTAATTTCTCAGAATTTTCATAAATTGTGAACTGTCTTCATACTTTTGTACATTATGATTTGTATTACTTTAAAAATATATACTTTATTATTATAATTATCATGCATAGAAGATCACAGATGTCCTATATGTTTTCTGAAGTATATTTTATTAAAATGTTGATTTAGTTTTTTATCTTGCTTTGTTTAAAAATAATGTGATTAAAGAGTGCATGCTTTATATCTGAGAAGGTGACACAAAATTCAATCATAATAGACAACAAATATCTTGATCTTAAAAATCAAATTTTCTCTATAATAATTGTGTCAACCTGAAAAATTATCCACTTTGGCTGACTCCTAATATCCTCTAATCTGTGTTTCATATCCAGGTTCGTTTGAAATGGTGTCAGGTCTTGGTCTGTCATCAGAGTGAGATTTTTTACTTTCATTGGAAAATGTTTTTTTCTTTCCGCTTTTTGGTGAGTACTGACTGACTATCGATGCTGATATTAAAAATATCTTCTTTTGGTCAAAAGCAAATCATTCTTAGCAAGACTATTTCCTTTCATGTGTGAGAATTCTTAAGTGTAGGTTCTATGTTCGAGCGGATTTTGAAAAAATTTCATTCCGCGTTCTGGAGGTCCTTTGAAGCGGCAGTGGAACTGATCTTTTTTCCACCTGTGTAGCTGCCCATTTGATTTCATAAACTTTACGTCCAGACGTTTCTCAAAGAAACCTACTCATACCATATAATTTCTCTAGGCCTTGTCGGAAGAAAGGCATGATAAACAGGGCTCTTAAGTTTCCGTTTATTCTATCCGTTTTTACACCTCGTTCGTCCTTTTCCGGTCGATAAAACATGTGTATCCCAGTGCATTTTATGCAATTCTAGTATTGCTTCTCCAATATTGGCAAAACATTTCATAAATTAATCAGCCAAATTTACCTACAATGCTTAATATTCGGTCTTGAAGATCATGAAGTTGTGGAACAGTCATTCACACTAATTTGGTACAATACACACGCGTGTGCGAATGTGTTTTGATATTTTCTGTTTTTTTTTATCAACATTTGCGATCCCTGAACAAATACAACACAGTACATAAGATTACTTCTCCTACATTTATTCGCTTTCAAAATGCCTCGCGATGAGCTTTACCACTCGATTGATTCAGACTTTCATTTATTCTCGACATTTGGTCGTAACCACTATTTAATTGCTTTAGTTTCTTGGAAGTTTGAAAATGTACCACCGTATATTTTCGAACATCTTCCAACTACTTTGTATAGGCTTTCCTAGCGGCTGAGCAACTGATTTCAAGGTATTCCTTGATTCCTTGTGTGCTTTATCATGTCATTTACTAACATATTGCATTGTCTGTGCCTATGGTTTAGGACCGAGGTCGTGAGTGACTTCACAACCACCGTGTCCCCGTCCATCGATCTCTGATCGCCCTTTTCAACTGTGATATCCGCAATTGCAATCAGTTTTCCAATGCCTACTCCAGCGTCGTCGGAGTCGTAATTGTTCGATGTAGCCTTGTAGTAGTTGCTGATAGATTGCCAGCAAATGACCGTAGAATTTCATCTCCGTTTTATTGCATTGCTCATTATTACAATTGCATGTGCCAAGAGACCAAGATAGTTAGAAGATGTCGAAGTTTCACCTGTTTTGAAGCGGTACGATTCATCCAGATCAATGTCAGATCCGCTATGACCGATCTGAACATTCCAGGCGGGTGTGGATTTCTTCTTTACAGTCGCCTTGTAAAGTAATAAACACGCTTAGGCTTAGGAACTTAAATTGGCTGACTTAATCCGTTCTCGTTCTCGGTCCGTTGAAAGAACGATCGGATTGTGTTCGAGATGTTTATGTTTAGCTTCAAGTTTTTCAGGATTTATTTTAAGTTTGACGCCAGCTTGAGGGAGTTGGACGATGTGGTGATAATAATGATATCATAAGCATAGCGAAAAAAGTCCTCTTAGCGCCACTTAATGACGCACCTGCACTTGTAGACCTGTTCACTGAGTCGCTGTGCACCGCCGCGCTGTAAAGGTTAAAGCGCAGGTGACACTTTTTCTCACTCTATGCTTTACACTGAAGGGTAGTGAAGTTTCTCCGTCCACTCGAGAAACCGCAGATTGCTTCGTTTGTCATAATTTTGTTTGCTCTAAAGAGTTAAAGACTTAGCGTCGCTAAGTCTAAGTTAGCGATGATCAATTAGCATGTATAACGGCTTCTGAAACTCATGCTTCCTCTATAAAAGATTCAGAATCTGATCCTGAAAGTCTCTTCCACCCCTGAACCCCATCTGTTTTTCTGTCGAAAATTCCTGTCTCTTGAGGAGGATGCTCAAAAGTATCTTTCTGTAGTGGGTGATGAAGTCTATCGCATGTTGGTCGGAGCACTCCATTGCTCCCCTCTTCTAGGCTATGATATTCGTTCTTTGCATTGAATGTTTAAAACGATTTCTCTTCAGAATTTAATGAGTGATTGAATCATTTAAGGAGTGTCTTCACGATTTTCAATTTCTATTATCATGACAGAACCACAATGAAATTCAGCTAAATACCGGAAATTAGTTTTGTAGCTGCAGCCAGTAGGCCGGTGCCCCACAGATAGGCTTGACCTCTAGCGGGTTGAGAAGCATGTCAAGACTCCTACAGAGGAAAGCTCGCTAACGAGTTGTATCTTCTCTCCGTCAAATGGGATGTGGTTACACTTCGTCTCTTCATCAGATGCTATTTCGGTTGATGTAGCTCTGCTGTAAATGATTGCGTACTCAAATCTAGCATATTCACCAGAAGCGCACGCATAGCTTATTCACTGACATGCTGCCCTATTGGAATGAATGCAGCCTTTTGCAGCTCCTGTCCGGCGAAATTTGTGAAATAAATTGGCTGCGTGGGACTTTAACTAAACTCAAACATGACGGTGCGGCGTGGAAATTGAAGTCTTTTTTCCTCCTCATGTGTTAATGTTAAATCATTTCAATTGATGGCTGAAAATAGAAGGTTGGAAAAATTTCCTGATTAAAGTTACTTATTACATTTAAAGTTACTCTAAATTACGGACATTTTACTGACATGCTCGTTTCTCATGCTACAGCAGTGTTTTCTGTACATCGGCGAAGACAGAATTATGTCTATAGAAGTTGACGGAGCACAGCGCTATGTGTTGTGAGTAGGGTTTCCAACCCAGGGAGCGCTAAAGAGACAACTAATTCAACGCTCTTGCTTGGTAATCTATATCGAGCGATTCACGCTCTAATAGTTGGGTTTGGAGTGAACCTAATTAAATAATATTGACTTCAGAAGGCTTCGCGATTTTCTCGACTGTCTAGGCTGCATTATAATGCATAGTATTTCACACAATGTAAAAGCTTTTATCATTGAAATTTGCTGCGCTATAACTCAGAAAAAGGAGCTTTTCCACCAGATTTTAGCATTGATTGCAATCCGGACGTGCTACCATTTGAGCTTAGAGCGCCCACGCTCAGTAAGTCGTTCCTAGAACGAGGGATGAGCTTTTCTAGAACTCATGCCATGATGAATGCAATCTTGATGCTTTTGAGAGGCGTGCAAGCAGTTTGAGGCAGTCCAATAGTGAATCGAATTACTGAATCGATTTATTCATGACCATGCTTTTAGAATATTGATCGTCTCAGAAATACTTATAAGCATCCGATTCGCAGCGAACTACTTCCAACGGTTCCTTTGGAAATGCCCGATAAGACCAATTCCATTCCTTTCTGAGGCGTGCATACTTCAGTGAGCCTGTTGAATTTATTGCTCCTCCAACTTAGGTCCATCCTCGTTTGCCAAGTTTTGACCACCTCATTTATTCCTGACATGTCAACAGCACTCCAAGTTCATATTCGATTTCTTTTTTCAATTGTCATCTCTGAGAAACTGTAGGTGTTTGATCATCATATCTTGCTGCAAGTTAGGTTCTTACTTAATTCTTCGTTTTGACTTGGGTTATTGAGACTATCAAAGGGTGCTTTGGTGTTTTGCTTCCACAGTTCTCAAGCGGAAAGATAAATTGCATATGGAAAATTCATTTACATGTTTACAAAATTGCAGTATAGCGGCCTCATGATAGTCGTTGTGATCTGCGCAGTGGTAAAGGGAGAAACTTGCGTTTTCTCTTTTTTACAAGTAATGGAAAGAATGGAATGCGTCTCGAACTTAACTCTGATACGGAGCACATTATCAACGACGCATACAGAGGAACAGACTTGCTGATAAAACTCTAGTTTTGAATGTGTAGTTGATTATTTGCTGTCATAGATTCAAGACTGTGCATACTTGTGCCCGGACGTGTACAAGCATGCACAGTCTAACTGTTTGACATGAACAACAAACACCGATGCTTGCAAAATGCCATGATGCAACTTGGAACAACTTTGCCGGTCTCCGGGTCTATATATGATATATTGAAGAAAAGATCTAAGGTTGATGAGTTCAGGTTGACATGAAATAATTTAGTCAACAATTGGTCTTAGTATTTGAGTGGTTAGTTAACTAACGCAGACAAATGTATAGTAAATTTAGAAAAGCATTTGATGTTTGGTACTTACATCCCCATCTTTAGTATTCACAAATACATTAAAATCATATTTTGAAATTTCAATTCATTCGTAGGTCACTATGGTCAGTCAGTGCCATTATCAGAGCAAATGCATTTTTGCAAAAACACATGCAATACTTTCGTTTCGTGATAACGCAAGTTCAAAACTAACATTTTTCAAAACTAAATTTTTTGTCAAACACAAATCCAATCCTAGTCACTACCTTTATTAACGAAACTGTGGTTTTCCAGAATTTTTATTAGAAATGCCAAATTGTGCAGCAATTAGAAACATCAACACCCGAATCCAATTATCGACCATCCTCTCTTTGGAAATATTTTTATCGAAATGATAAGAGTAGAATACGATGAAATAGTTCTTCGAACCCACGAATACTGTCTTAATATACATATATAATTCCTTCTCCGTGAGGAGTAGATATTTTGCTGTCGATATGAACCACCACCTTGAACAAGAATTCTGAATCTGTGATGTCCAATTACACTTCGAGATAACTTGAATGCTTACTAAGGTCTAACTTGATGTAAATTCGATCTCATAGACATTATTTGGTTTCTGATTTGTCCATATTCATATACGTATTGATTATCCATATTGATATCAGTGGCTTGAAAGTATGATTTATTGCATCGATTTCTTTATGATGAAATTTTCCTTAACCAGAGTATTTCAGTAATGTCTTTAAAAGTGCATCAGCAGACAACCTTACTCAAGTTGGTTCGGATGACGACTTCTCCAAGCACAGCAAAGTCAAGCGTTTGTCTCTTGAGACGAATCGGCGCCGAAGGTAAGTTGAACTTCTTCATTTATTAATTTCCCAGATAATTAAACTGTAAATTTTCTGAACATTGACTATTGCTGTAGAAACTTCTGCACTGTGAAATCATTGCATAAGTCTTTTAGGGAAGCTCACCCTATAGAAAATTACATGTACATAAGCATCATACAGCCTGTATAGTATACGCGATAATGTGTCTCATGAATGTCAAAACCGAATTTAATGTTTAATTTTATAGCCAAACATCCAAGAAAATAGCTCCGACTTTGCTCTGTATTTGGCGGCTATATCTCTTGCTGGCTGAGTTTGTAGCACTGTAGCAGATTTTGAATATATTTTCAGAAAATGCTATCGAATTTCTTGCTTTAAGATGGAGAATAAAGCCTCGCAGAAATTAATATTTGTTAAGAATCTATGAAAAATTAGTTTCCTTTGTGAATAATTCAATCAAAACATTTGATATTGTCTTTTCCAATAGTTTGTCAGAACGACGAACTTCATTAAGCCTTGTTTTGATAGATATTGTTTTCCTCTCTATTGCTATGACGTCATCTCATCCTAAAAAGTTTTGTTACTTGCTATTATAAGCTCTGATGAAATTATGTTATTCTGTCAGTTTTTGTAGCGCCGCAATCCGTAAACCGATCAACGAAAATCCCCAAGAATATAATAAACTTATCTCATGTCATCAATCAAAACTTCTGTTACAGTTTTCTAGGTTCGATGCTAACTTTTGTGGCTTATGATGTTCCTATGTCTTGACAATTGAATTCATTATCATCATGAAAATACTTCATAGAAGATTAGAGCTTCAACTGGTTCCTTACTGATTTGTTACGCAACTTCCTCACGGCCAGTGTTTGGCGCTCGTTCAGATATTATTGTCGATCAAGATGCAGCAAAGCAGCAATGTGACGAAGCCGATGAAATATTTAGTGCAATAGGTTAAATCGTGCTTATATCACAGGTAGATGAAGTATCAACGAACTTAATGATTTCAGCGACAATTAATCTAATTCTTCAATCATAGTTAATCTCTTCAACATAATCAGATTTGTTGATAAGCAATAAAAAATCAGTCCAAATGATCAGCTTTGACTTGTCATTACACAAGTGGTGATCTTCTGTCTGTTTTGATCAAACAGTATTTTGACAATTGAGTGAAGCTCAGTCATCAATGATCATGTATCACAAGGAAAGTTGAATAAGACCGAAACATGCATTGAGAGCAGTGCTGCCAGCGGTGCGCTTTTTAACGCAGCTGCGTTATTTTCCCCATACCTGCGTTATTCCGTTATTTTCAACAGTTCCAGCGTTTTTTTTGTGAGTCTTAGATTTTTCTTACTTTTTTAGAGAATATTGTCTACATACTCTATATAATATACGAGTAGAATCATTCATTGAATGTTGACCTTCACCATCGCTGGAAAATGATATTATCACTGTAGCGAGAAGGCTGAAGACTTGTGATGGAAAACGAAATCGACCAACTTAGAGATCAAGTGAGAAAGTTTGCCTCTTTGCAAATGTCTGATTTATCAGGAGATACGACCGTAGTACAGTATTGGAAAGAAACTACTGAAACTCATAAGCTTCAAATGTTGAAGTGCATCATTCGTGCATGTCTGTGCTTGCCTCATGGTTATGCAGATGTAGAAAGAAGTTTCAGCCAAATAACTCTGGTCATGACTAAAACCAGGAAATCCATCTCCAGTGAAAATCTCAACAAGCTTCTGTTTACAAAAAGTCATTTAATCGCCAGAAATCTCGAGCCTTGGGAAGTTAAGTTCAATGAAACTTTAACAACAAGACTTCAAAATGCCGATGCCTATATGAAGAAAGAAAAACAAATGGAGAGAGAGTTAGAAGAATCAAGAAAAAGACAAGCAGAAATTGACGATCTTCGGGCTGCTCTAGAAGTTGAAAAGAAGTTTCATAGGATTCCGCGCTTACAAGAAGAAAATACACTGTTGAAAGAGAAGGAGGGTCTTCAGGAAAAAAGGAAGGAAGCTGAAGACCTTCTTCGAAAAGCCCAAGAAACGTTGACAAACCATTGAATTGCCTCCACTACGAATGACAAGAAATTGGAGGAAATCAAACGAAAGCAGAAAAAGGCAAATAAAAAGGGCCTTAATGCGGTATTGAAATCAAGAAGATCGATCAGGGACCTAGGGAAAATTCCAAAAAGGTAACATTTTTTTCAAAAAAGTGATTCACATTTATGAGGCAGTACCGCCTTCCAGTATCTTTAATTTGCGTTTTTCAAATTTAGGCTATTGTTTATAAAACTATTCAGTTAAAGGACTTTTTCTGTTAACTGTTTCTAATTTGTGCAATGAATGACTCTGACAAGTAATTATTTCCTTCGTCTAAACAAGCAGCTCCTATCATTTTTATTGTTGTTTTGAATGATTTTTATGCTAATGATGCATATACATGTACTTAATATATCTTAAAAAACTCATCTCGTCTTTTTATTTCAAATTCATGTACTAGATCAATAAGTTTGAAATTTCCGGACTCCATGCATGTATTATATTTGCCGTGATTTTTTAGTAAAGAAGTAAGATATAGCAGTGTTAACGATATTTTTGGTGATTCAGTTTTCTTAATGAAATGAATCGCACAAAAACATTTACATGTCGTGATTAGAAATCGATCATAGAAGCCACTACTTTAGCAGAAGAATAGTATGTTCTGTTTACCATGCGTAAAATTACAAACTAGCATATCTGCGTTGTTTTGCTGAACTGCGTTAGTTTTTTGAAAATCCGCGCTGGCAGCACTGATTGTGAGGTTGAAGACTGATAGTCAATTAAGGGTAGGTAAGGATTTTTAACAAGGAGTGATCCTATGGATCAGGGGTTAATCACAATGATATGGACTAGCGTTCAGGAGGTAAAAGGTTCAAGTCTAAATAGAAGCGAGAGTCATCTAAGGAGAAAGTTCCACCAGACATCCTCCTCCTACATAGACGAGAGATGTTCTCAGACTACAACATTTTAGAATACTGAATTCCTTGCCGGCCGTAACGCTGCGATTCGTCTTACAAGAAGTTAAATGTACGGCTCGGAATGACCCAAACTAGCTCATGACATCTAGAATGGCTGAAAGGCTGTTCAACTGACTCCTCTGCGTTTATCCATCCTGCCCTCGGCGTGCGCCTCATATTCATAAAGACTTTGCAATTTATTTTCGTGACTAGCATTACGAGCCGACAAAAGTAGGACAAACTATAGGCTAAGTAACTGGAGACATGAAGCTGCAAATACCGGTACCTGGTTGAAAGACATCCTTTGACAAAAGATTGGAATAGGGATAGGGGAACGATGGTATGATTGGATGGGCGACTAGGGGTTTCATTCAGGAGTCGATTATAAGAAGGATCAATCAAAAAATCAAAATAGCGATCCTTAATTCCATAATGGTTCAAAATCTGCAGTTTTGAACATATTTTCCTCACGTAAAAGTTCGCTTCCTTAATCGGGCTTGTCTAACCAGTCGATGAGAAGCTGATGCTTCCATTCCTTCCCTATCCTAGGACATTTGAAGAAGTAGAACTGACTAAATATGAACTGCTAATAAAGTAATAGATAATTTACTTGTTTCCAGAGAGCTTGCGAATCGACTCAAGAAAGAAGCGGAGAAGGAAGAGCGTAGAAAGAAAGAAATTCTAGAACAGAGACGACAGAAGCAGCGTCAAGCAACGGAGAAGTTTCAGAGAAGTTTTAGTGCTCGATCAAGGAAAAGTAAGTTCAGTCTCTGATGCATGTCGCAGTGCTGTAATCCTCCTCCTTCCTCCACCTTTCAGTCATTTGTCTTGGTGCGTAGATGTCTTGTGAACATAACTTATTCGTTTACTGTTCTATGTTAAATCTGTTGATGTGAAAAGTTAATTTCTATTGAGTAATCTATGATTTGGTAGTCAACAGAGGAACACTCATTGATTAGTTCTAGACACACACAGATGAATAGTGTTGTGATTGTAGTGGATCGAGTACATTTCGTAACACTGGCCGTCACAACGCAACCGAATCTGAGAGGAAAGAGAGACAACTTTTCTACAGAACGTTTTGTGTATTCACGTCAAAATTCTGACGAACCAGGACATTTAACCAGCGGGTACAACTTGGAGATATAGATCGAGAGGAAACTACCACTGTTGAAGTCTGACGCGGGTTTTGTCATGGGAAAACTATCAGTGCCAATCCAGGTAACCGAAAATGTTAATAACGAAACCGTTATTATTATCAGTGCCAAATTTACAACACTTTACACTGAAGTTAAAATATAGGTACACAAGTTGTAAATGTTTTCCGACGTTTCGTTGTAGCAGCATCTTTCGTGAAAAAGTTGGTTGGACGACGAAACGTAGGAAAATTTTACAACTTGTAGATACTTAAACTTCAGTATAAAGCAAATTTAGAGGTGATATTTTTTCTTTTGACAAAATGATTGCAAGTTTCATCAACAGCTGCTTTGAAAGGATTGGATCGTTCCACGTGGACAAACAAACAATTAGAGAAACACAACATGCGTGGTCAATATCAAGATGATCACATCATGGATTTACGAAGCATAGTCGCCTCTGACGGCAGCGTGTCTCTCGTTCAATGCTTCATGACGTGATTCCGTTGATTTTAAACATTGATGTAAGATATTGTTTTAAGAAATAAGTCAAATCATTCCTAGATGTCACTGGTGATAATCTTTTATGTTGATTATTCATATAAGCTACCATTATGTAACAAAGTTGATGAGCATTGCGTTGAGACGTTTTGTTTTGTCTGATGAAGAGATACATAACAAACACTCATGATCGTATTTTTTTCCGCTGGAATCATGTATTGTTCTAATTATGTAACTTTTGTTTCTAGTTACTGAAAGGTGTGTCTTGTGGTAGCACACTCAGTGCAGACTGACTCTAATAAAAGTCCACTCCCTAAAAGAAGCACATCTTAAGACTTGTCCAAGAAAAGGAGCCATGAACATCTGCTAACGAGAATGCGACATTAAGACTCATTCAGTAAAAACCTAAGCTTGGGGTCATGACGTACGCTTCTTCTTCGAGTAATGACCGCTTTCGGATAGAAGCCGCACTTCCGAGAAGAAGATTTTTGATCAATAGCAAATTTTCTATACCAGCTGCCGATGGATATCACATTCACATAAATTCCTAATACATGTGCTAAACACAAAATTCATTAGCTAAACGGAGCCTAATAAATGGTTTCAATAGTAGCCTTAACGAGTAGCCATGGCGACTACTATTCGAGGATTATGCGACATCTTTTCGTGAAGACAATTGATGGACAATATTTCTTGTAAATGGAATATAATCTGTTGTGAATCGATTGTATCAGGAGTTTCAGCTGTTCTGATGGTAATGGATGGGTGCAGATTGCCAAATCCAACTGTGTCAGTGCCTTGTCTTCACAGGTGAAGACGTCAATTCATTTTGTTTACAAACTACAATAATTGGTCACAGTAATTCGTAACTTAATGAAGATTATCTATCTAAGAAGTATTCATGGGTAGTTTATAGCATGTCTTTGCAACAGACCAAGAAATGACATGTTTGACACGCTCTTGCAACATCCTTGCAATTTATTTCGTTCATTCTGAAACAGTTGGTGAGAGAGAGAGAGAGAGAGAGAGAGGGATTGTCTTTAATGCATTTGATGTAATTGTCATTCAAGGCATCTGATCAGACAGTGATGTGAAGGCTCTGCCTGCGTCTACTCACCGTTTCAGCATCTGATTTTTATCAAGTGCATTTCTCTAAACTAAGTAGTGGAGCAAATCATCAGAGTTTATAGATGATATTTTCAGTTGTTGTTTGAATCTTTATATTAGCATTAACCTTTTCTGATGGTGTGCCGTTCTCACCAATTTGCATTATTGATAATTATGAAATGATTTTGACTGATTGCTGCAATATGGATGTGAATAACTTAATTCGACGGCATCCGACCAGGGCTGTGCGCGAGTACTCGAAACTGACCACAGAAATGCGGAAGTAGATAACTATTCGTGCAGTCAAAAATCAGAATGAACACACCGTGATGCATCAAAAGTTTTCTATCTAATTTCAGGTACTTTCTGAAGCTTGCACTTCATTAATATTATCGAATCATTCTAAATTGGATTCAGATGTAAATACGGAATGCAGTAAATAATTTTACATGTGATTAATTTTGCATTAAATGCAGATGCATATCATGCTTTTCTTAACGTTCAAATTTATTTGAATATCTGTCAATAAGCCTTGATTCAGGAGCGCATTGTATGCTGCAAAATTGAACATCACAAATCTAATCTGCTGCATTCGGTGGGTGATACATGCGATTATTTACGAGTATTAATGGGGTGTCCACGACGTTGAAAAACATTGAATTTGAGGAGAAACACTGAAAGCTTAGAAAAACCGTTAATTTTGTAGTTAATCTGTTGCGGACAGCTATATTAAGTGTTATTTCACACGCAGCCAATAATAAAATTAATGTATCTATGCCTTGAGCCTTAAGATTGCAGAGTGCCAGTTCGCCTGGTCATAGAACAGAAAGATGTCCTCAGAAAGTTTGCCATTTCCACTCCCATTTTCAATGTGTGTGCGGCCATTCTTTCATTATAAACTGAAATACGGCCCGGTCATTTGCTGAGGGGTATCAGATCCATAATGACCAATAAGCAATGTTTATGATAATGTTATTACGCCATGAACTTGAAGCAATGCTTGCCTGAACATGTGGGTGATCAGCGACATGCTAAATGAAGCTAATTATTAAATCAGAAAACCAAGTAAAATGAAGAAGATATGTTTGTTCTTCTATCTTTATCTATTTCGTTCATCATTTCGTCGCTATGTTGACGAAGGGGCGTATAAGCTGTGGCCTTGTGGTAGAGTGTTCGCTCTGCGTCCGGGAGACCTTGGTTCAAATCTTGGTCGGGTCAAAACTAAGACTTTTAAAATAGGTACACTCTGCATTCTTGCTAAACACTCAGCACGAAAGAGAACGAGAGTGGCAAATGACAACTCGGCCACATGGAAGAAAGGCTCCGTGCCTAATGTGCTTCCGAGTATAAACAACGTTCATTTATTTATTTAAGCTAAATTTGACTTTATGAGATAAGAACATTTCCGGGTCGCTCTTTCCAATGGTGACACTTCCAAGACTAGAATCTGAAGTGTTGCATGAGTTTCAGAAACATGCGGAGGGCGTATGATTCCAAACTGTACGAATTATCATCCTACGAAGACGCATATAGATCATACCCTTTTTGTCGGCATAAAAATGTGAATTTTGTCTTAATTATCTGCTTATCAAACAGGCGTACAGTTTAAACAAATAACGTAGGAACATGTCTGAAGTGAAAAATAGCAAGAAAGTCTACATCTTGTACTCGATTTTCTGATTTGACAAATTCCTGTTCTGATTGATTGATTTCAGACTCGTTGGTGTATTGCTTTCTGTTCAGAGCTGCGAACGCGCTACAACTGACGATAGAACATGGTGTCCGGTCACGTCCTCATCTCTAATTCAGAATCATTGTTTTCAGACAAATAATTATATGGACAGATGGAGCCATTCTTTCATTCATACGGCTGAAAGATCTTTCACTGTTGTTAAACGCATGTCGATATAAAACAAATGCAAAAATGCAAATGTTGAGCAGAGCCGGTGAAAGGTCTTACAAAGATAATGTATGAAGTGAAGAATTGTTCCTTCTTTCCTTATCACTTTGATTCCGTCCCCGCATTGTTCTCAAACATTAAAGTCGATGCTTCAATTCCAGGCCCTACCCGTCCTCGCAGTCCTGGCCGTGGTCAGACGACTGAATTGGACGCCATGCTGCACATGATTCGCACTGGAGCGCCTCTGTATCGTGTCAGCAGCTGGGATTCGGTCCGTCATCACGCATGGCCCTCACAAGCTGATGCAGCGGATCCATGGTTGGCGCAGGATTCCTCTCGCCCTTCTCCAGTATTCGACAAGTCTCCCGTCCCCGCGGCGCGTCGGACCGTCTTCGAGCAGCATCTCGCTGAGCGCCAAGAGCGGATGGCCATGGACCAATGCCGCTCGCTTGCCGAATTCTCCCAGGTGGTGGAATCCACCATCGAATCTCCTCCAACTCCGCGTGACAGTCTGGATGCCTCACAAGCCCCTGAAGTTGACGAAGAGGATAGAGACAGCCTCCTGGACGATGCAATGTTCCGCCCAGCCGCCGGTGTGTCCCATATCCGATTCGTCGTGGACAAGGAGGAGGAAGTAGAAGACATAGATGATGAGGAGACGACAGTAGAAGACCTGGAGAACGGAGAACCAACAGTGAAAAGCATCTTGAAGAAGAAGAGTGCATACAGTCCGTCTGAGAGGAGGGCGAAATCAACGAGTGTCGCTGCCAGCTTGGCAGGGGATGTTCTGAGAGACAGTATTGAAATCACACGAGTGCATATGGAGCAGCGAACTCCACCCGAATCCCCAACGCCTACCCGACGGAAAACTGTCCGGTTCGCTGAGAAACTGTGTGAGGAGCTACGAAGTCCGCCACGACCCGAGAAAGGTGAGAAACAGGGTTATCAAGTTAAGCGGTTCATTGCTGTGTCATGGAGCCTTGACCTGTTGACGGTAGCTGATGGACTTATCTGTTCGGGCATTTTTCCATTTTTCGATGAAGAATACAATTCAACATCCTTGTAATTTTATTTTCGAATATGTATTCAGCAATCAACGAGTCACTTCAGATCTAAAACGAGGGCATACATTCCGTTGAAATTTACATACAATTCTCATTGGGATTCTGCAACAGCAATTAACTTTCTTGACTTAAAATTCTCTTAATTGTCATGTTTTTGCAATATATAAAATCATTTTGAACCTCTAAAATAATGAATTTGAAATAAGTTTTGCATCCGATATTGAATATTCTATCAAACATGATTTAATGGTTTATCACTAAATTTTTTACTAGACTTGGGTCATGATGAATTCATTTCTCTCAGGTCTCACAGACAATAGCAATTTCATGATGTTTCGGCAGTAAATCTAATTGTTCACATCAAGTGTTGCATTCCTGGAATGCAGTAGAAATATTACATTTCTATTAGCTCTCAATGCATTGTTGTCTCAACGTATTCAAGATTCGCTCAATTTTGTTGTTGGATTCATTTCAATTGCTCTAATTTGTTGATCTTTTTTTACATTGTCAGTGTTCTTTCAACCATCCGCCTCCATCCTTCGTCGATATGCAACAGGTATGATGGCTATTTTGTTTTCAAGCTGAGTTGAAAATTGTTTATAGTTGGCCACTGGGCCCCATCTTGACCGCTGAATATCAGTGTAAATTGACTTATCTGACTGCGGGTCGGAGTGCAGCACGGGAAATATCTGACTCGCATCAAGGACCTTTTCTTGACTCCTAGCGGTCGACGTGAATTGATTATCATCTGATAGTGTTACACAGGGCAACACTAAAAACAATCTTCTGGGCATTCTTTTACTTTTGCAGGTGCATCAGAGATTCCTAGTCCAAAGCCGAGGCGAACGTACGGCTCATACGCATCAGGTGCCACAGCTCCCGCTCAAACCACTTCCACTGCCTCCAAACCGCCAGCCGCCTCGCCCTCACGGCTGACGGTGACCCGGCGAGTCGTGACCAAGCCACCAGCTCATCCCGGCTCCAATTCTCCCGGCCGACCAAGTCAAAAACCGGAGAAAATCACATCAGCGGCCCTGTACAAGATTGGCTCCTCTGCCAGAGATGGAATGGAAGAAGAAGAAGTGGAAGAGATATCTCCGGAGAGAAACAAAGCTCCTCCGGCTACGATGGTCACTGGTGAGTTATTTGTCAGATGTTGAATATCCTAGTTGATTTCAAGTTGGCAGCATTTCTAGCAACGACATAGGTCAAACTTTGGAAAACTCTACATGACATGCATGTAAAAACTGCACTAATGCTCCTAAAGCTTGTGCAAATTTTGAATAATTCCAAGAAATTGAAAGGTGTCACTGCTTCATAACATATTGAGATAAATTGTGCAGATCTCATTCTAGGTCAGATAACCAAACTAACTTAGACATCTCAGTTTGTGCAGCCATTATCGAGACCATAACACTTCATACCGAAAATTATCATTTTTACATCAATTATACAAAGTACATATTCCGGTAGCGTTGCTGGATCCTGCAGCATCCTGAAAATTGGTGCAGACCTTTACTTCTTGCAAGTACTTAATTTAGAAATCTTCAATTTGTGCAGACATCATGGATGTCTCTCAAAAGAGGCACTATCCGTGACCTGGTGAGAACTCACCCCTATCTCACTAGTATCGTTTTGTGGATGGAGCAGGGATGAGTAATAATTATACATTAAATTGGTGACTGGCATGAGGTCAGACGGCTGCAGGAGTATTGAAATACCGATTCCTATTGGCAGCGAATCCTCCGAAATTTCATCCCAGCTATTTTTTCTCAATATCAATAAATTAATTGCTCATTAAATTGAAATTCACGATGGGCTTCGTGGCGCTGTGATTTACTGTTTGGCCTAGCGATCTTTCGGTTTAGAGATCGAGTCCTGAAAATTTCATGCGAAGTCGGCAGGAAGGGCATCCGGACTAAGAGTTCACAAACCTCTATCTGAAGTCTGACCATGTCAGAGCCGTCCAAGTCCCAGATATCTGTCACACAGCATCCATCTTCATTTTCCGAACTCGTGAACCATCACCTTAAGTGACAAGAGTTTCGGTGCTTTACTTAAGAACTCGTTACTGATTAAATTCATGGACAATGTATGCCACAGGGTGCTATTCAGTCACTGTTCTTTTCCGCAGTTATTCCTTCTGCCAATCAACCTACTCTCGTCATCTCCTCCGATTATCCTGCCGAACAGCCTCCGGTCGCTCGTCAGGATATCCCCAACGCCGCTCCTCGTGTCCACGTCAACTCCTCAGACACGTCGAGTGTCAAACTGCATGCCATGTCGTCCT
Source organism: Prostheceraeus crozeri (assembly GCA_907163375.1). Lineage (NCBI taxonomy): Eukaryota > Metazoa > Platyhelminthes > Polycladida > Euryleptidae > Prostheceraeus > Prostheceraeus crozeri. The sequence goes on along the minus strand of CAJQUW010001247.1, from coordinate 47,625 downwards.
CTCAAAGCAACATCGTGGAGACGCCAGAGCACAAAATGAATGGCAACTCGACCGTCTCGGACAACACTGATAATTATCCGCTGGACCGAACGCCGACTGAGGCAGATATTGAATGGCTTTGGGCGAAGGTGCGATCCTGTCTGCAGCGACCAGGCTCAGGCAATCCTTCAGTGGCTGGCAGTGTTGGAGGAGAGAGCCAAACCAACTCTGAGTTATCGATTCAGAGTGCACCGGCACGCCCCGTAGTGCCAATGTCCAGTCAGGTGAGAGAACACAGTGGCAGATAATGTCAATTATTGATTGCTCTACGTTGATTTTACTTGAACACCGTTCACTACTAATGCATCTTTCAAATAACAGGAATAAATATTCTTTGACTACTTTGTACTACTGGTAATTATAGAAGTATACGAAGAATTGCTGCCAAAGATTAATGCAACATTGAGCTGCTGCTATAGAAATATGATATCATCGCAAATTCTTGATATTAAAAGAAATCAATGCGCATTTCTCTTCTTTGTTTACAGCCGTAGTACACTGCTGCTGGTGTTCAGAAATGGGAACTCCAGAAGATTACGACTACCACTTATGCTATGAGCGTTGTAAATGGGAATATTAAATTTATTTTTCGCAAATCTTTGTGGAATCTAATGTAAATGATGTATCAGAAGGCGGGAGGACTGTAATGTACCAAAGATTGTGACAAAACTCAACTGTCTCCCGAGGGTAAAAATGCTGAAGCCTCGTGTCAATGGTCGACTGTTCAGTTGTATTGACAAGCAGAATGTTTGTGAAGTATGAAGTAGCATGTTCAACAAAACACTCTTTGACTTTAATATTGAGATACTAGTGGTCGTACGAAAATCAGTTCGTCGCAAAAATTAGATGAATCTTTAGATAATATTTCAACTCTTTCTCATGCGGCTATCAAGAATATTTCTATTATGACTCGGATGGGCGGCAAGAATGAAACATTATCCTCATGATATGAATTGTCCACATCTCAGAGATAGAGTCAGTCTAACCGATATTTGAAATTCTATGCGCAAAAGGTACAAGAAGAGCTTCAAGAAACTCTTATTCACAGCCTGACTAGGTAGAATGAGAATTTCGCTTCCTACTGCTCTACAAGCACAGGTTGCAAATAAAGGAGCACATTTTCGTATGTTGTTCAAATTCACGAAGGAAAGTATCAGTAAGTGACATCTGGTCATGACAATTCATATTGAATGATCATAATTAGGTATTCTTGGCATGTAGCGGCCATACGAGTGTATTGCATCTGTGAAAACCGTAGAAATCTATGCATTTCCCATTCGTGTGTGTCGGATTGAATACATGTATACCGGCGAATATCGACGATACGTATGAAGCGATCGTGCTGTTACTGATCGAATACCTTTTCACTTCTTCTGTGAATCCAGATTATCTTGTGATGTAATTTGGTAACTTTTATAGTTACAGTCAGTCACATCGGTCTATATCGTCATTTATTGATTAGCAATGTTTCGAGTAGACTTTCGAGGCAGCCTATGCATGAAAAGTACTTCATCAAAATTAATCAATCATTCAGTCATATAAGTAAATTAAAAATACCAGTCCACTTTGAAGCGTCATTCAGATGCAATGTGCGAGCAAGGTTTCGATCAGCTCTTTCAGTCATATTGGACATTTTTGTTGAAATAAGCGTGAGTTATCTTATTGAATCTCTGCTTCGTGGGTGTGTTGAAGTCATAAAGATAAAGGGGACTTGGCATGAGTATGACTGATGTACACTATTTGTCTCAAGCATTTTTCACTAGTGTATTGATTTCTCTTTGGATCGCATTGATCTGTCTCCCTCTGCAGGCAATGATGAATCATTGGATCAATTATCGACCTATCAAACATATTTTCCCTTTGCTCTAACAAATTGCGTTTAGAGATGTCGCAGAAACTCAAACCTGACAATCACTTTTTTGGGTTTTATTGCGCAATCGTGATATCATGTCATGCCCTGTATGGTCTGTGAATCATTTCCCCTATGAATAACCCTAAAGAAAATGTCCAAAGAATCGAGTCTTATTGTCAATCCGATCCGGAGCCGAACCAGATCCAGATTTTCAGATCCGACAGTTCGTTCCACTTCCAAGTAACGTATAACCTCGATTTCAGAGCTGATGTTATGAGAAATTTCATAGATTCGCCGACAATAAATGTGAAGAGACTGCTCCCTTTCACCGACATCGTCGCGGAGCGATATCTCGTGGTTTCAGTTCAGTATTAGCGAGTTCGTTAGGTCGTGTTTACGGTTTATTTAGAAGTGTAAGTCGACGAATGCAATGTAGAGCCTTACGTAACCGCAGCTTACACCATCCCATTAACTGTAAGCACGAAATGAGTGTGTTCTGATGTGAGAATCGTTCCAATATACTGAAAACACGAGAAAAATCTCGAGACGCCAGGCATTGGATTTCTTCAAAAATCAGTCAATGCCTAGTAGCAACCTTATCCATCGAGAGCATCGAGGTCCCCTTCTGTAACTCCGTAAACACTACTCAAAATTTTTTATTTCAATCTCTACTCTGCAGATATAGCGTATGAACTTTCTAGTGTTGGCATTCACTTGCTCCATGTATCTCGCTCATCTTCCTGCTACTTTAATAAAACTTCAAAATTTTAAATTACAAATTCTATTTTTTTGAAAATTTTGAAATATTGCTGAAGTCTGATTATAAGTGCCCTAATGATTCCTTATTAGATTGCGAGGATGATTTGATGCTTCTGGATGCAAAATGAGACTGATTTGTGCATGGAATGCAACTCAAAAGTAAGGGTGCATGAAATGTGGAACAATTCAATGTATGACCGTTCCTGTACATATGTGAATCGATATTCCACAATTCTGAGCACCTTCGAAGACTGAAGACGATTTGAAGATACCCAAAGGATTCAAATGTTTGGGAGAGAACACTGACACGCCACTAAATTGTGTCATAACCGCTCATCTGTGAAATGCTCATGTCACTTCTTTCAAAGTTATCACACAAATTGTTAGAAAAATTATCTTAATTCATACCTTTGAACGTAGGTCGTATATATGGCGGCCCAGTCGGCCAATAGGCAAAAAGGAAACCAAAGGTCATGCGAGTTAACTGCCAAACTTCCACTGGAAAAGTGTAACAAGCACCGAAAACCCTCACCGCGGATGGAGCTAAAGATCAGCTCGAACAACACCGCAGTTTTGGACTCAATACATGAAACTCATGCTGTTAGTGGCTTTACAAGAACTCTATGACTGATATCTCCTTTTGCATCAACTTTTTCTCTGTATTCCTCATCATATACTTTATTCAAACACTGCCATTTGCAGCCGAAAATGGAAACGGAGACAAACAATGTAAGATTTGCTTCAACGATTCAATCATTTTCGTTATTTCAACTATTAATTTTGTGAATTTTGATTCCCCTTCGTTTGCATGTTGCCTGTAGTGTTTTCTGTTGGGAATAATTGCATTATGAACGAATCAGCTGCTGATGAGGTCGTAAGAAAACATCCTGTATAAATAAGGTGCTCATGGAGATGGATTCTTGCTGTGTTCATGATCAAGAAATGACCTACTCGTTAAATGTTAGATGGATCTCTGAGGTGTACCGTTGAATATTTACGGTAGTGCGCGCGCTACCATCGAATTAAGATCGTGTGATTTGGTTTCATGGTCCCCTAGATGAGCATACAAACAGAAGCAATCCATTTCCTGGCTATCGTTCAAATTATCTGGCCGCATTAAAAATATTCTGCACATTACAACAGTAGCTGTTCCTTACATGAACTGCTTCTCGTACAGGCGTCATCTAAAACTGTTAAGGTGAGCATTGCTCGTCAGAGTTATATTATTTGATTTTAAGCTCTAATTTAGAGTGAATTACTTCACATGGAAAATAGTTTGTTATCCTCATTCCTCCGAAAGAGAATCGGCTTAGCTTGCCTTAAACCGTGCCTGTAACTAAAATGGGGCCAAAAATGTACTTATTATGTTACATTAGTTGATATATAACATTGAGAATAATTTGCATTGAGACAATTCATGTTGTCCGAACTCCCGAGGAAAGAAAAGTTAGGTCTCGAAGTGGCAAGCATTTTCAAAGTAAATATCGAGAATGATGTTTTCTAATTTCTGACACCACAGGATACAAGTATGTGGTTCTGAAAGTCAGATTCGAGAGCGCCAACTTTGTGCTTCTGCTGCTGCCAATTAGAAACCAAGAAACCACTTTTGATATCCGAATCATCGATAGTGGTTCATTTTTAGACGAATATTCGAAATGTAACACATGTTTAAATTAACAAAACAGTCTCCAAATCGGAGTCATCATCAGAGATCACTTGACTTACACAAGCAAAATGAAATGATCTTCATTCCTTGGTGCCGAGCACAAAAGTATCCATTCTATAGTAATAGACTTGCTATAGAAGTGATCCTGCTTCAAGGTAGGGTAACTAAAACCGAACGACCAGACTGAGTGACTTTAAGGAAGTACAAAATTATTAAATTCAAAATATTCTATGCCGAGAAAAGTCAGATGTAATTAGCGGACAGGCAATCCCCTCTTTTCGTGTGAAATGAATGTCAGAAATATGATTAGGGTCTTGTAGTGAAATGATTGTATATAACAATCTGTCCATTCAGATGATATAAGAGAATAGAGCTGCTTCCAAACATCAGACTTAAAACAACAAGATTGCGCCATACAAGATCTAGAAAATATATTAGTCAAATTATATACTCGTATATAGTGTGCAAATTTATATTAGTTCCCTAAGCTAGGATAGAGTGAGAAGGCAAATACTACAAAATACGCTTTAAATGATTTTGATAAGTAAAGGAGGTTTTAAAAAGGAACTTGGTCAGAACAATCGCATTTCGACCACTAATTTCTGGACGCTCAAAACTGGATGACGCTCTTATTGAAGAAGCCTTATATCGATTCATATCGAATATTGCGCATTAATGAAATTCAATGAAGAAATTGGTTAATTGCTTGGTCATCATATAATCACTATAGACTTAAAGTGCATTTCTGGAAAGGTAATTATCATGTGATAATTGCTTATTTCAAAGTCACACAAAGTGCACATCAACTAATTGATTCCTGAATAATGCGATTGAACACTATTGGGTTCAGGGTGTCCACTGTACGTGAAATTCATGTATGTACGTGAATTTCAAAAATTATGAAAATGTACGTGAATTGTACTTGAATTTCAGCTCAGTTGCGCAGATAGTGGTATTTACTGCTATTTACTCCTACTTGATATCCACTGATTCTTGTTACATGTGCTAAATTTTTTTCTTCCGTTGTTGCACCAACTCTGACTTGGTTCGACAAAAAAGTATGTTGCAAGAAAGAAAGTCATAAACATGTAGATATGTTCATATAATATAGCCGCTACTGACAACGGCTCTGGGTTCAGACAATGAAAATTTGTGAAATTCTGGTAAGCAGCGTCGACATCTTTGTGTCCTGAATTATTTTATGCTTTTTGCAACAGATGTATACATGTGTATTGTGCAGTCATATACTAGGGCTTTTTGTCTCTATAAGGCCCATATATAGATGTACATCCAATTGTGGCTACGCAAAATTGTCAATGCTTGACCAAGGCCAGCAAACAATTGGGTCGGTTGACTCAAACGTTCATTCTATGACGTGTTGTATTACTTACAGATAGAAATGCATGCGTGGTGAAAAATGGTTAGACTGTGTCGTTCCAGCTTGTTGTCAGTTGCAGATTTTGACAGTGCTAGATAATGTATGGATGGCTTCAGTCATTTAATTGACTTGGATCATGTTTTGGCTCAGTCTGATGGAGTTATCGTACGATATATCACCATGAACTATAAACATCAAAACATGACGACCTGCAGAGCATAAAATAAGTCACCGCTCTCAGATGAATGTTTTGGTTCGATTCTGGAAGAAAGAAAATCAACAAGTCATAACAGGGTATCTAAGTTCCGAATTTTTAGATCACGCGTCAGCCTCAAACTTGCTTGATTCTCTATGGGGAGTTTTAGAACCTTTGCGACTCAAGAAATTGACATCTGTGTCCATGGATGGGCCAAATGTTAATTGGTCCCTTTTGCGAATGCTCAGTAGTCGTAGAAAAGTTGAGGGCTTTCCTGCTTTGTTGGAATTAGGCTCGTGTGGCCTGCACATTGTTCCTGGAGCATCTTCATCAGGTCATACAAAATGTGGTTGGAAAATTGACGAAATTCTGTCCTCCTCTCATTATGTTTTTCAAAATTCGCCTCCTAGACGAGCACAATTAATCGAAATCAGTGGGTCCAAACAGTTCCCGAAAAAGTTTTGCCGAATCAGGTGGTGTGAAAATCTTGACGTTGTAAAACGTTTCATTGAACTGATCCCTTCATTGATTAAATATTGCCCCGAAGTCCATCCGAAAAAGGAAAGTTATTGAATTGAATGAGGCAAGGGAGAAGGAGAAGGAAGCGGAAATTTCATACTTATGCGCACAACGGAAGCGCCGACTATTGGAAGACTTTTAGATTGATTAGTTTTTTTGCTATGGTGGACTCAGTCTATTGTTTCTATCCTGATGTTTTTAAAAGAAATAAAAAGTTATCTCCTTGAATATGCTCACTAATATTCTTAGTTTTAATCTGCTTCTAGAAATCTAAAAACACAAACCCTGTTATTATTACCCTTGATTTTTATAGCCGTGAATTATGTTGTATTTAGAGATTATTGAGTGACCAAAAATACCATTTATTTATGAAATGATGGCTTCAAAACAGCATCGAATGCACTTATATTATTATGTGTGCAGTGTCAGTAGAAAGATAGTCCTGAAGAACTATCTTTCTACTGTAAAGATCTCATTACTGCATTTCTTTGAGCAGTTGCTGCGGGTAGTGTTTTTGAATGATTTTGACTCAACCAACTGTCGCTTGCCGTGCAAGTAGGCCTGAAATAGTGGTGCGTGAATTTTTTGTCATGTACGTGGATTGTACGTGAATTTTTTTTCTCAGATAGGGTGGACACCCTGTGGGTTAAACATGAGAATCATTGACAAGTTTTCTTGAATCGACCTAAAGCTACTTCCATGGACACACGACAATTTGCAGACGAGATTCATTAGATAGAGACTTTATTGATGTTGCATGGCTCGAAGTTTTACGGAATATTTACCATTTTCTGATGGGACATTCGTGCAACCATGTATTAAAAAAGAGACCTGCAGCCCTGCCCTACCTTCGTCCCATCATGTCAAAAAGTCCTAGGCCATGTTCTATTGCGCATATATAAATAGCTTATTAGTATACTGTATCAGCTAATGAAATGACAATCGATCACGAAGTAGGCCTTGGAAATACTTACAATACGTAGCTGATGTAAAAGATCAGTTGTGCGATTTAAAAACACGGTTTTGATATTTTTTGACGTGGGAAAAATTAGCTATGCATGTAAGTTGATTGCACGAAGCTGTATGGACATAGGTACAAAAATCAAAGCTGATAAAGAGCCTTTAACACAGCACACTGACTGGGACATATTGAGTAGAATGTTATGATACTACTAGGACATACATGCGTGTAGTTGAAAAGAATTCAGCTGTAGTTAAATGATGTAGAATAATCCTCATTTACTCATTAATGTCAATTTTTCATACTGCTCATTTTCCGGGATTTTCTTCTTTCCCAACTTCGAGCCATGATCTGAGGATGCAGCTCAATTTGGAAAAATTCTATTATCCGAAACTAAGATCTGTAATTATATTTCCTATTTGAATGATCCGAGATATTTCAGTATTAAGAACATTTATTTGAGGCCATCAGTGGTTGATGTTGCAGGGATTTTAATTTTTTGCTATAACATTATCAATCAATATGATTGTTCATGATGGACATTATTTATCTCGCACACAGGCAAGAATAAACAATTAATTCTAATGAAAATTGAATTTGTTGTTGTCTCCATGCATGCGAATATATATAAACTTTCAAAATTCCCGCCTTTCTGTGTCTAATGAACAGCAAAATGGTGAAATTTATCTAGTGGTTGTATTAATCAAAGATATTTAACTGAAATGTGTGAAAAAGGTGTTGCCTGTACATGAGGTGAATGAAGTTCATATGAAAGTCTTTCTGTTATCCTTTTTAGCACGAAATTTAAGAAGTAGATTTTTTCAACGTTATCATTTCATCACCGAAATTATAAACCAAAAAGCACTAGAAGTTTTATGCTCTATTATGCAATTCTTGCACTATTATTATTATCGCACCTATGAAATCAATTCATTTCCGAATAGACAGTTCACATGATTCATTCCTTGATCACCTTTGATCTTCTTATTTTGACGATTTGACTGGAGAATTGCAGCAGCGGTTCTGTTGGTGTGCAACTGTGCATATCGCGGTCGTTTGCTGGACCGTAGGTGTTATTTTCTGTCCAGATTTCTGATTCGCGGTATTTTTCTGGTGTTTTATTTCATACTGATTTCTGATTAATTCAACATCGAATTATTTAAGTCAGTGCATTTGAATAGAAAATGATGTGAAACCGCTATCAAAACTCATCAGGAAGCTATTGACTTCTTTGCTTTGCTTTCATGAGCTGAATGGGCAACGGACGGCCAGACGCAGAATTAGATGCACAATTAGCACTCGCCCCATTGGGGTCTATTGCCAAACGCGCCCTGCTGGGGGGGGGCCCTGCTTAATTCCGAAACTAAATATCCAAATTCAAAACAAAATACAACAAAAGAAAACTTTCATCAGAATATTATCATTGTTTTCATACTCAATGTCGTTGTGGAGGTCAAATGCAAGGTCAAATGTCAAAGAGATGATTTTTGCTATGGTTGTTATTTCTTGCCCTATCTGAGAAACCATTTGACCAAATTCTAAACAAAATACACCAAATGACAGCTCCTATGAAGAAGAGTGAGAATATCATCATTGTTTTCATATTCAAGGTCACTGTGGAGGTCATAGGTCAAAAAGATGATTTCTTACTATAGTTAGTACTTCTTGCCTTATCTGAGAAACCATTTGACCAAATTCTAAACAAAATACACCAAATGACAGCTCTTATGAAGAAGAGTGAGAATATCATCATTGTTTTCATATTCAAGGTCACTGTGGAGGTCATAGGTCAAAAAGATGATTTCTTACTATAGTTAGTACTTCTTGCCTTATCTGAGAAACCATTTGACTAAATTCAAAAGAAAATACACAAAATGAAAGCTCCTATGATGACGAGTCAGAATATTATGATAAAAAGATGTAAGAAATAAAACGTTGAGATTAGAGATACCAAGTTTGGATTTTGTTATCCGGTCAAATTACGAAAATTTCACAATTTTTAATTCAAGACGTCGAAGTCTAAATACAATCTACAAGGGAATTATCATTTTCTTTTCAAATTGACACGACAACCCTTTCTTTTATAAATTCGAATAGTTTTAATATTATGTAAGGACACCTGAAAGCATTCAAAGCGCAAATAGTGCAAAATTAGACAAATCTGTCGTACATTATATATATATATATTTTTTAACATTCTACGATTAGTATAAAATGTGAGGATACAAATCAGAATGTTTTCAGTAATTCGTTAAAGTCGCGTGTAGGAATAGAAGAGATATCAGCAATTCTCAAGCCAAGCTCACTGATATCATCATCGATGTCTTTCAGCAGAGTCATCGTTCTTCCGTGCCCATGTCGAAGGTTTTCGGAAGTTCGATGCACTAACACTGCTTTCAGAGGAGTCAAACAGTTGTTTCTCATGGCATGACCGATCAGGTGTAGACGTTGTCTTCGTATAGTTCTATTCAGAGGCGGCAAGAGTGTTCGTTCACAAAGATTGATGTTTGATATTCTTGTGGGGTAATGAATCCCTAAGGCAAAACGTTGTAGTTGACGATGGCTTGCATCTAAACGATTCTGTAAAGTCTTTGTGAGTGGTATAGCCTCTAGCCCATACATGAGCACAGACTCAACCACTGATCGAAAAAGCTTTATTTTCGTGTTGTCGGGAATATTAGAGTCGAAAATCGTTCGTAATTGGTTTGCTGCCGTCCAAGCTAAGTCGACTCTTTCTTTTACGAGATGCTTGGGATTTAAAACCTTCACGCCTAAGTATTTAAAGTCATTCACAACTTCAACTCGTTCACCAGTCGGTAGATGGAGAACTGGTGTCTGTTCAGTCCCGATATACATCACTTTCGTCTTGCTGGCGTTGATGTGCATGCCAAGCGGATTCGCAACTTCATGCATGCGGTTCAATACACGTTGAGCAGTCTCCGGCGTGCATTCAAATTTTTGAAATCTCATTCTGACGAAAGTATTAAGCCGATGTTATTCAAAAGTTTTTGGAAAGCTGTGTAGTACATAGAAAATAAGTTATCTAAAATTTGAAGTTCGTATCTTCTTTCGTTCAGCAGGTAGATAAAATTTTCGGCAGCCCCCCCCCCCTCCAGTGGGGCGAAGGTTCATATAAGATGAATTTTAATCAGATGCTCTATTTCTGAATTACATCTATGGCAGAATACTGATAATTTCACCTAATATAGCTGCTTGGTAGTAGTTGATGATGATTCTTTTTTGAAAGCACTAACAGTTTTTGCTGGTAACCTTTGAAATCTGAAGATATCCATCACATGTCATAAGTGTAGATGAGGCTGCCATATCCGTCTGTATGTTCGGATTAGTCCACTTATGTTAAATTTGAGTGATGTATTTGTCCCCACCAAATAACCGCATTACTGCCCACTCTTTGTACATCCAAATGTTCATTAAGTGATGTGAGAATTCGCTGCTCAGTTATACGCCGTGGCAGTGAAAGATGTAGAGTCAATTCATCAACTTGAAGCATTCGGGATAAGTCAGCCCAGATTTCCTTCAACAAAATTAGCTTAGTTTCATCCATTCGTTCTTTATTAAGGAAGGAAATACGTTCATGCAAAGTAAAATTAACTTCAATTGCTCAAACTCCCCTCATTAAATGATTCTCGCATCCTTGTCAACTGAAGGCTCTTCTGTAAGACTTGTTGGAAGACTGCATCTGCTTCGTTGCCCGGGGAGTTGGGTTCTTGATGGAGTTGACCGCTCTCAATGGATAGACCATGACATGTCTGAAACCTTCTGTCATGATCTCCTCTTGATCGTGTTCACAATGTGATGAAAACAGCGAGTTTTCCATGGAATTCATTATATAAGCCGACTACTTACAGACTTGGTGACATCCACGAGCAAATTGGGTAGCATTTTTCTAAACGAATTTTCCATTTTCTTAATCAAAATCAGAAAGACCCATGAAATCGTGAAGTCAAGCTCATTTTACACACAACCGATCCATATTGTCCAAAAATAAATCTGGTTGTGATGAGAAAGTGTTATATAAAATACAGCCTACCAATAACACTAATAAAATATTTTTAAGTAGTAACTGAGAATGTTAGATATTTCAGCGGCTCTGAAAAAAGAAGCACAAATGCACCGTTATGAAAACCGAGAAGATGTGTACACTGGTAATGCTGTCTCCTGTATTGGTTGTTAATGTTCGCAGTCGCTTGAAGTCTTCTGTAAGATGAAATTACCGATGATCAGTCACCTGGCGGAGTCCGACATCCTTCAAATTTCAATGAATGTCGTCCAGCAGCAGATTATCAAATGCAGGCATTAGAATGAATATCATTGAAATGTTCAACTGTTTAACTAAAAATTCATGTGTCTGTCAGTTCTGTGTCTATGTTTCGTATTTCAGTATGTCTAGCTGTGATGGAACCGGGTCACGATTGCGTGATTTGTGAATTAACTATTTCAATATTTGCTGAGATTGTCAATTTTATTCAATATTATTTTTTTAAATTTTATTATCAATATTTTAAGATTTGTCAATTTGAAAAGGACGAAATTTTGATGCAAATAAAAACAGTTCGCATGAGGTCACACATTCAAAGAGTCACGTAATTCCATCATTCTACTTGTTGACATCATAGTGCAGCACACAGACCGTTTCATTAATCATTGCACAACGGAATTCTTTCGTTATTCTTATCAAGTGTTATTGTAAAGTCGACTAACAGTTGCAACTTGGAACGTACGTTAATATTGTTGGTCTGCTTAGTTGGTTGCTGAAAAAACAACAAATTAATCAATAGTATTTACAATACTAAGAATTTCGCTGGGGATGATCGTGAATCAAACACCCTCATCAGGTATAACAATCATCGTGAAACCTACAGTGGACCACCTATGGGGCACATGCGGGAGGTCCGTATAAAGAAGTCAAATTTATTGCATTTCTCACGAGAGAATGCAAAGTGGTCCTATTATATGATACAGTGGAACCTCTATAAAGTGAATTTCTCCTCATAGTGAACTAAGTTTTCGATCCCATCAAAAATTGTATACTTAGCGCTTGCTACATGTCTCTACATAGTGAACCTCTACATAATGAATATTTTACATCAAGCATGTATTGAGCTTCAATTGTACTTTATCATTAATACCCATTCCATGCACGTGTGCTACCTTTATTGAGGCGAGTAGTTCGATGATATACTTATTACTCCAAAGTTTCCTAGGTTATTAAAGTCTATGAGTCTGCAATCTAAATTTAGATACAAATCAATAATTGATGTAGCATATGTAATAGTTTCAAGTTTACGTGCGCTTTTTGCGTTTTTAAGTGTACCGACTGCTGAGTCAGATCAGGGAATTCCTTGAAAAGAAAAGTGACCAACTTGATCAAAAATCTTTTGATCGAGTAGAAAACATGATTGCTTCTGTTGACGAGCGACGTACTGTACAGACTCGTATTGACAGTTATTTCCATCGTTCATAATTAATAATGCATGTAGCTCATACTGCATACAATACTGATTATTTTATAGTAGCTACATGTTGCATCTTGAGTTTACATTATCATTTATTATGACATTGTAATACAATTACCCCTATCAATTTGTTTTCTAAATACATGCATCAGTTTTAATTATTTTGAATGATCGTTTTGACTTTATGTGCTTACTGTAAAAGCAATGTTGCATCAAATTTTAGAAAACCTCTCTATAGTGAACTCTCCTCACAGTGACTTTTTTTCTGCTCCCTTGAAATTCACTATGTAGAGGTTCGGCTGTATCATGTTTATTAAGATCACATTGCAGATAGAATCTACAGGCATTAAGAAAGCTCTGAGACTAAAATTGTGCTAATATCCATAAACGGAGTCATTCCATAATGTCCGAAGACCTTAGCTAGTTATCAAGCACTCATTATATGTGAAATTGAGTGCAGAGCTTCTTGTGCACAGAATGCATGTCACTTTCTTCATAGAATCCAACTTTCTACTTTGTTGAAGTTAGTGGGACTAGAGTGGAATACAGCTGTTTGCTGGTGATCATTTCAACTGCTCGACAAGGCGCCGATCTATATGTCAATGTTGATAGGTCTTGAGAGGAATCTAGTTACCGCATTGAAACCTGCAACAGTTGTAGATTATCCTCGTAAAGCGAAATATTGTAAGTCATTTTATTAAAATGATTTTATATTCAAAAAGAGGCAATAATTAAATTGATATTTTACTAAGTGCACTGAAAAGCAACCGATGCCTTTCTATTGTCAACCACTGGAAACCACCATCGTGTAGGTATCGCTGTCAAGACAACGCATGTGCACGACGTTTCCTTTCTAGTCCTTTATTGTTGAGAAGTGACGGTTTCTGTGACTTTCTTCACATACTCATCAACAGGCCTATGCAACAGTTATTACTGCTTGAGGCGATTTGCAGGCCGGTACATTAATACATGATATCATCATTTCCTAGCATTAAATACAACCTTGTAAAGAAAGCTAAACTATGACACATATCCAACCTTTTGCATAATAAGGACTTCATAAACGATCAGATCTAGCACGAAGCAACAAGTTTAGAGATCATGATAAACTTCTACTATGCTCAAAAACATTTTAAAGATTTCATTACACCGGAAATGAGCAGACCCACCACCGGCCCAAGTATTATTACATTTATATTTACAACAATGACACTTTGAATGCAATACCTCGAAGCAAGATGTGAATACTAATACGTAGCCACAGAGAATCAATCAAAAACTGCATCGAGGACTGAAGTCTGTAAGCTGACTCGGAATGAACGAAAATGACGGGCTGACCCGGTTCCTCGCTAAGTGACATGAACTATTATTCAGGGATGAGAATTCTCCGCAGATCCGCGGAATGCCGCGGGGCACCATTAAGTCTGTCTAATGTATTTTATATTTTTCTTAATATTAATGTCCGCCAGGCCCCCGTCACCCCATTCTCATTCTTGATTATTGCATGCTCCTTCCCATGTGATCATTGTACCTGAAATTCGTGCTTAACGTTCACTGGAATGTTGCATGTATCACTGCATCCCATTCGTTGTCTCAAGGTGATTGATGGAACCAGCATCTATCCCCCCAACTTCGCCCGCAATCACTATCGCATTTCACGTCAAGATGGGCACAGTTCTCGCTTCGTTCACCATCCTGTAACGCCTCACGCCCGACGCGTCGCTCTCATTCGGCAGCGAGAGATGAACCAGCACCTCAGTCGAACCCCTGTCACCTCCAACAATAACAACAGCGAATCCGTCCAGCAATCGGCAGCGGACATGTCGAGTGAGTCATCACCTTTGATTTTCAGGTCAAAAGATATTAGTTCATGATTCTGTCGAAGAACCTGTGTCAATAATTGATGTTTTTGAATACTCTTCTGGAGGCAATCTGCAATTTCAGAGGATTTTCAAATTAATTGATGAACTTCATGTCTAGCATGAAATTACATTAGACGGATTATAGTATACGTTACTAATAAGTGAACGACAGAACTCATCTACAGTGCATAAAGCAATATATTGGGCTTTTGTTATTGAGTGTTATGGAATCGTTTATAGCTGGCAAAATTTACTTCGCTTAAAAAATACTTCGCCTTCATTTCAACCAAATAAAGAAGCTCACACACAATACTCCGCCGTCATTTCAATCAAATAAAGAAGCTCCCACACAATACTCCGCTGTCATTTCAATCAAATAAAGAAGCTCACACACAATACTCCGCCGTCATTTCAATCAGATCAAGAAGCTCACACACAATACTCCGCTGTCATTTCAATCAAATAAAGAAGCTCCCACAGCGGCACTCCGCTGTCATTTCAATCAGATCAAGAAGCTCTCACACAAAACTCCGCCGTCATTTCAATCAAATAAAGAAGCTCACACACGATACTGCGCTGTCATTGTAATCAAATAAAGAAGCTCACACACAATACTCCGCCGTCATCGCAATCAAATAAAGAAGCTCACACACAATACTGCGCCGTCAGTCGTTCCTGCTTACAATTGTCACTTGAATATGTTTTTCCATACTTTTCTGCTTTGTATTTCTTTTCAACGTGTTCTATTCAACGTTTAGATTTTCTGCTTCTTCGAAAAGGTGCACTAACTGTCAGAGGTAGTTGTAAATCATCAGTTGTGCTTCGTGACGAAGTTCAGCTAATTAGTTCACTAAACATGAATGTTCGAAATGTTAGGATGTTTTTTATTCAATTTCTTTTGTGGAGTTTCATTCGTGATGATTGACTTCTTTACATGACGTTCAATTCCAAGAAAGAATTTTTTTGACTTCAGTGACGGAGAGCATGGCTGAATTTCTGGTCAATGAGAAGCTGTGTCAACAGAGTCAACTCTTCAACAACACCAATAGCTCCACAAATCAAGGCCTTCTTAATCCTGTTATGAGCTCTACTCTCTCCCAACAGGACTTAGTCGACTCCAGACGTACCTCCAATCCTCAAGTCTCTGTACAGGCTACCCAAGGTGAGTTAGTTTTTCACACCTGCCAATGGTAGGTCTTCAACCCGGTCACTTGCCACGCATGTAAAATACATCCGATCATTCTTCCCTAAGAAATTCTCATGAATTCAGCTAGTCACGCGGTTGATAGGTTTTGCTTTTGAAGCGCACAGCACAGAACTGAGAATGACCAGACACATTGATTTTCTGCTGCCGTAAAGCACAAATTTGCCTGTCATCTTCAAAATTTTTACTTTTTTCTGACACTACGCTTCATTGTCATATCAATTCTATGTAGGCTAAAAAATTCAAAGAATGTAGGAAGCGGAAGAAAACAAAATTAAAGCAACTGCACTAGTGGAAGATCGCGTAATAAATTAGATTTCTAATAGTCCAGTGCGTATGTAAATTAATTCCTGAAACATAAAGATCCATACCCTAGTACAGAGTAGGATGCGTAATGCTTACAAAAGGCTAGTCGACACAACCTTTACAGGACGGGAAATAAATCAAAATCATTTTTTATTTATATCTATAAACTTAAGATGAGAGCTCAGCATGAAGTATGACGAAAAGCTAACCAAAATTCATAAATGAAGAAAACCATTTATATATATTGTTCTTTATTCTGCTGCCGCCAGAAAATCAGTGTGTCCGAGAATGACTCATCGCAGTCCGAAATGCAAGGATATGAAGACAACTTCATCAAATACCGTAAGGGCCTGTTAGCTTGACTGTGCTTTAATTTTGGGCGGTCTATGATCCATTTAACGAAACTCGTCATGCCTTCCGTTCGCACTAAGCGTCGATATGACTCCTTCACAAGGCCGGCGCTGTGGCCTTGTGGTAGAGTGTTCGCTCTGCGTCCGGGAGACGTTGGTTCAAACTTTGGTCGGGTCAAACCAATACTTTCAAAATAGGTACAAACTGCATTCTTGCTAAACACTCAGCACGAAAAGAACGAGAGTATGATAAATAACAACTCGGCCACATGGAAGAAAGGCTATATGCCTAATGTGCTTCCGAGCATAAACAATGTTCATATAATTTATTTATTACTTACTTACATACAGGGACGCCGGCAAGGGTGTTGCACCTGTTGCTTAGGCGACATCTTCATAAATTGTGGTAATTTTCCTTAAACATTATCGGATTGATTTGACCAAATCACGTTTCCTATTTGGGTTGCTTGTCAACATCTTGTTGACACTATCTAAAATTCTGTTGTGCTCGAGATTCCAACATCGCGAGATCGTGTGATGTCATAATAATGTGAAACATAATAGATGTCATTAAAATTACAATCATAAAGACTTGTACATGCAACAAATGATGGAATGTATGACAATTTAATCATTTAAATTTACTAATATAAGATATGTTCTATTATACATGTAGGCCTATTATATCATTACTTTTCATGCAATATTATAGAAAAAAATGTTAATTTTGTGATGTCCGTACGATAACTTATGTGGTTTAATAATTTTCTTATAATTAACTAGGAAATCATGCAAACTACGTAAAAGTCAATATTGAAATTTCATTTTCAAATCAGCGGCAAAAAAGTAGAGCCAACTTTCCGCAGAAATACATGCATGTTTTGCATGCAGACATGTATGGAGTACGCTTTATCCTCAAAATCATGTGAAGCAGTCTTCACATTTGCATTTTTTCTCCAAATGCTGGTGCAATCGATTTGAGCAATCATCAAAATACCTGCGAGATTGTTTCCATACCTGTGGCGGACACCTGTGGCAGCGTCGTGTCATTTGTGGAACTGGATGTACAGAAGGATTGAGTCTCTTCAGAAAACCCGAAGAACTTTCCAACAATTCGGATTGACGATGTCGGTGTCAATCGCATATCCGCTTAAGTTCAACGAATGTCGGCGTCTTTCACGCGCTTGTGCGAGATGAAGAGATAGATTCTTGAAAAAAGTTCCGTTTAGAAGAACATCCGTCTAAAATGAATTGAAGCACCTGACATTAATGCCATTTTATGTCAGCAAAAAGGGCCTTCTATGGGTCTTTCAACGATAATTCCTCCACGTTTTGATCCATTTGATCAACGCCCCTATGCCAGAATTGTAGTCTAAAACGAGTGAAGGCTTCTGCTTCTTCACCAGAATGAATAACACAGCAGCATGGCGTTTTTGTTCTTGGTCATTGGCAAAGATTTTCAACGAAGCAGGTTACTTTGTGTTCTTCAGTAAATTCATAATCTTTCATCTAAGGCATCGAACGGTTCCCAGCAGTGCTAGGCTTTTCTGAAGCAAATCACAGTGAACAGGAATCAGTCACCATACATGCATATCGCGATTGGTGCTGAAGTAAGGACCACAAAGTTCATGATAACATCACGTCCTATGTAAAGGTGAAAAGCGTTATACATTTCCGCATTCAAAGCAAAGCTAGGCAATGCGTCACAAACCCAAAACATTTAAGCCGTAGGCATATTCCAGTGCCTTCGTTGGTCGATCTTATAATAGTCTGTTATAAGATCGACCAACGAAGGCGCTGGACGCCGAAGATTTGTTCGTCCAAGAATTTTACTTTTTCATTACATCGACGACCGTAAACTACTTGGGGAGTTTTTGCTACGCTGTTTTGGGTTGAAAATTATTACTATCTCCCGTCGTCTGGTCAATTATGATACAATCAATTATAAATGAAAAATAACGCCTGAAGTCTCATTATACTCGTGCATTGCCACAAACGCGTTTCGTCTGCCCTCAGTCGGTGTGACACGCAGAATGAACCAAAACTGATAGAGACATGACTACTGTTAATATCGATCAAGCAATGGACAGTCACAGGTCAAGCAGGCACGAAGTGAATAAGTAGTAGCTGAAGTACATGTATAGAAAAATTACTAATATGGAAAGAAAAACATTGACGATATAAATGAAGAGAAAGTAAAAATTACCAAGGTAAAAGTAACGTTAACAACTGCTCCTTCTGAGCACACAAGTTTGGTGTAACCCACTTTATTGCTAGGGCCTCGAGTATGCGCAAGTGCCAGGGACTGTGATAACGGTAGAGTACCTTGAAGGACGACCTCGCCTGTTGAGCAGTAGTGCCACACGTTTACAGATGCTTCGTGATAGAGCTTTGAGGAGTCTTCTTTGATCTTGAAGGCTTCTTCTCAGCCGTGTTGAGCCACTGTGAGATGTGCTCATTGATGCGGAACCGGAGACGTCGTCCTGTTCGGCCCACGTAACTGCTTCCACATTTGCATTTGCATCCGTAGATTAATGATGACTGAGCCGAAGTCGGAGTTGGATCTTTGGGAGAGTGGACTGGAACACGAGCTGTGGAGAAGATGAGTACGCACTTGGCAGCGCCATAGATGCTTAGGAGACGTCGGAGCTCACGCTTTGCGTAAACTTCATTGATTCATTACTTTTACCTTGGTAATTTTTACTTTCTCTTCATTTATATCGTCAATGTTTTTCTTTCCATATTAGTAATTTTTCTATACATGTACTTCAGCTACTACTTATTCACTTCGCGCCTGCTTGACCTGTGACTGTCCATTGCTTGATCGATATTAACAGTAGTCATGTCTCCATCAGTTTTGGTTCATTCTGCGTGTCACACCGACTGAGGGCAGACGAAACGCGTTTGTGGCAATGCACGAGTATAATGAGACTTCAGGCGTTATTTTTCATTTACAAAATCACACCGGGGCACAATTGCTTTAACAATCAATTATCCCACAGGTCATACAATGGAGCAAATTTATTATAATCCACAACTGCATGAATGACAAATGTCCAAGCAGGCAATAAATTAGTCGCATGAAAAGTCTTTCACATGCCCTTTTGAAATATTACTACGTAGGTTAGAAGCCTGTGCATAAGCTGATAATCTGCACAAGCTGCGGATATTGGTCTTCACCTTGCATCCTCAGCCAACAAACGATCGTCCAGATAACAAAAACATGTTGTTTTTCTCAAGCTTCCGCGTGACCTCTAGTATTTCCAAAGCTTGCTAAGCGAAACATTAAATCTTGAGAGTGAACCAGTGGCCCAATTTTATGCTTTCTGTCGACATCAGGTCTGTGAGCAATACCTCTGTGTGAATATCCTTAATCGTCAAGGGATTAATGGACAAGAGTCATTATAACTTCATTCTCAGTTCATTCTCATGTCCAGGACATCCTCACGATATTTTCTAGATCAATGTTGTTTGAGGGATGTAATAATGATTTTAATACTATATTGAACAAATAGTGATAGCTATAACGACACCTTTGCCCTAATGTATGAAGTAGCTTCCAGCATATTTGAGATTTGCAATACAGTCTACCTGATTCGGTGACGAAAAAGAGATTTCCCATACAAGCCGGTTTGAACTTTCGTCAGATATTGTTAAAAATCAGCTACCAAAATCAGAATATATTTCTCGTATACTGGCATTTTGAAAGAGCTACTTTAATATTGATTGAAAAGGATTGCTTTTGAGGGACGATGATAATAAAAGTACAGCCCAAATATGTGTTTATTAAATGGCACAACAATTAATTATCAAAGTGCCGTTCAATAAACCCATTGGGCTGAACTTCAGTTTTCATTACTTTAACATTGATGAGATGCTGTGATAGCATGGCATTTTCCTCATTCAATTTGCGTACTCATACATGCCAGTTCTTGTCTTGAGCATGGAATTCAAAGTTAACAGGCAGGCCTGCGCAAAACCTGAGTAAGCCTGCAACACATTCAAGACATGAAATTTTGGGCTGTGGGACGTGGGTGTGGGACCCCAAAAAGTGCAACACCCGCCCTAAACCCGTGTCGGCGTCACTGCTTACATGACAAGTTTATCGAGCCGCCTGTATTGAAATATGTATTAATTTCTATACTTACGAGTTACGACGCACTCATTTTGAGCAACTGTGCTTCAACTGTGCATCATCTCGATTTTCTTATAATGACATAAAAGTTCCTTATCTTATCTACCTCAAACACACAACAAACACACAGTTTAACTAGAAGTGCAATGGAATCCAAAACGACGGCACAGCAAGATTCTCAATCTGTGGGTAGGAAGAGAATCTTATTACATGGATTGAATAGCGAAAACAGTCTATCATAGTTTGTTACTTGCTTGTAAATTCCTTCCGAATGGCCCGATTATCGCGATTCCTACATATTCGAAGAATTCAAATTATTGCGTATAGCTACAGTTGCTAAGGTGAATCTCTTTCAACAGCAGTTTGAAAGATAGCAGACCGAGCAAAGTCAGCTCGTATACAGCGGCTGCCTTTCTTCGCCGTGTGAACCGTCCGATTCTGTGCTTCGAACTGAAATTCTAGTTAGCAAGACGTATTTCCGAAATATTTATTGACCGGCAATGGTGGATCAATCTCTTCCTGATTACAGAAGATCACGCAGACGCAGACTTCGATGAACATACTATAATACCACGAGAGAAGAGTATCTGGCTTAGGAAATATAAGGCAACATTACCGTACTTTTTTCGAGTTCTAGCCGCGGCTACTGTTAAAACTAGCTCTTCAGCTACTATTCGAGGGCGGCTACTATTAAAGGTTTCATCCGGTCCATCGATATCAGAAAACTGTTCATTATATTTTAGCATTCTACTGTGTGAAGAATATCATAATCATGTGCTGTGTGTACATCTGATTTTATTAAATGAATATTTATTGATTATGCCCTACCGATAGGCCTAATCAAATGAAACATGTATTGACATCTAATGTTAGTGTCTTGTTGTCCGTATCTAAGAAGTGTAATTTTTCGTGTTTTGTGATATTAAAAAAGTTATGCTAAGCGGGCTTCGTGATTCCATAAAAATCTCCTTGTCGCTGTCTGCTTTCTACTGTGGTATTCATACTGTGGTCTCATAGATTTCGAACATAACTTCAATATCACTGGGAGCGATAGGGGCCTGCCCTACATACATGTACATGTAGGTGCATGTGACATTAGCCAGCAGTCTACATTGACAGTTCCGAATAGTAGCCGTAGTTAATATTAGAAACGATTGCTCGGCGATGTAGCTTCTTTCCGAAGAGATACGGTGCACGTATCTCAAGGGCTTAAGCAAGCACAAACACGGCCTGTCAAGACAGAAAACATGTGTGCTACACCGTTAGATTTTGCATCACCAATCCCTGTCAATCCATCGTTCTGCCAATTTAGCTGAAGGAAGTGTCAGAATATGTTTCATTCGGCAACTTTTATGTCCATTCGGTTAACATTCGGTAACATTCGGCAAAAAGTATACACGTTTCGTATACTTGAGCTATGCCTTTTATGCTGCTGATATCTCTCGAGATCAACCACGCTGCTGAAATTCGGGTCCTTATCGCCTTCTCTGCCCCTGCATCGCAGCTAGAAATATCACCCAAATATCAAAATTCACATGCCTCCTTCCAGGAGAGACCGTCAAAGCAGAAATAATTGTCTTTTGGTATGCCATTATGTCCCATGCAAGGCAGACAACTAAAGTTTACAACTCCTGTCACCCTTCGCAGACGACCACATTTACTGTGACACGATTTCTTGCAAGAGACACAAAGGATCGAATTGACACCAACTCCCTTGCCACAGCACTCACATGGCCACTTGCCAGACTGACTCGCGTTTTGCACCTTCTTTCTTGTACCATAATGCTTGTCTTCTCCATGTTTCCCTTAAGATCACGTAGTTCAAGGTCAGTCTTCTACTTACGGAATAGCTCTCTTACTTAGCGCTTGGTCTCAGCCATTATCACCAGATCGTCCTCATCTAGTAACTCTAAGGGATCATCGCCTTTACATTCTTTTGTCGCCTCCATTGCTATTAAGGAGAGTAGTAGACACAGCGTCGAACCTTGATGGACACCGAAACCGATCTCAAGCTCTTCTGATGCGTATACTAAGTGCTAGTGTCACTGCTTTCGAAGATGAGTACTTGTAAAGGGACCTTACAGATGCTACGACATACTTGGGTAATTTTTGGCGACGAAGTGTCCACTTAGTTACTTTAAGCCCCACTTGGTCGAAGGCCTTTTCCAAGTCCACAAATATATGAAGCAATTTCTTCTGTGCCTGTGTTAACTTTTCCTGGATGTGCAGCGGTAATCGCATCAGTCGTTGACTTTCCAATCGAGAACCCAAATTGGCGCACATCTACCCTCACGAGATCTTGGTCTCCCTTTTACGACCTTCTCAAATGATGTGAATCCGTTCTGCAGAAACCAAATACCACTGTACGATCAACAGTTTAGTTAGAGTCCTTCAGCTCTATACAGTGAGATCGTCAGGCTTTTCTTCCTAGCTGGAGGAATTTCCTTCTATTCCATAGCTTTCTCAAAGATGGGCGTCGCCTCCTCAATAACAACCTCCTCAGCTTCTTTTATGAACTTCGTTAATTTCTCCCGTGCCTTCCATGTATCTTGTCTTGAAGTTGCAAGTTCCTTCTTCGCCAATTTTGACTTCATTTTGTGACCATTCTTCAAGTGATTTTTTCGATGAATTTCCAAGTTTTGCTAATTTTCACCAGAGCATTCTGAAGATATCTTATCTGAATCCAGTAGGAAGCATGTTTCACAAATTTTTTACAGCTTCATTAAGAGATCTTTAGTCCCAGTTTTTGAAATTTGGTGATGATTTTCAATTTCATCGACGATTTCTGTCGTTTTGTTATCTTTGAGTGATAATACAATGGATTAATGTTATACCGGCAATTATCGGTATTTGATAAATCATTTTCATCAATTCCGACAACATTGTACATCGCTGCATCAATCCCTTATCATCATGAATAATCTGAAGGATAGCACTCAAAGTGATAATCTGAAAGGAGCTGATGATTTCTCTGACCTAAAGATTGCTGTACATAAATCTTTCGGAAAAAAAGAAAGAGCTCACTGAACATGACCTCAGCAGTTTTTTATTCCAAACTCACTCGACTTATCGCCGTGAGACAATGGCTGAAGGCTTGACCTTGCGATCTTTTGGTTGTGCGGAAGAACTGTGGTCTCGGGAATTTGAAGTCGTCAAGAAAGGAGTTCGAATCTGACCACATTGCACCGGCCAAGCCCGAGGAGATGCGGTGACATTGAGAACTCCATTTGCTAGTACATGATCGAATTGACTTGTACGTGACAAATAAGTTGACAAATTAAGAGCGTCGGATCGTAACTATTTAGACGTTATTTTTGAAAAATAATGGAACTTTATACCATTCCCTATAGGAATTTCAAATAATGCGAATGTGTGGACAGAGATGTAATTCGAAAATTAATCAGGCAGGTCAAGGAACATAACCATTGTGTCAGCAGCTGATGGAACACGTGTCTGGTTACGGAATAAATAATTTAAATAGACACTGACCTGTTGTTGCTATGACTAGATTGATCAGTCTTACATCTAAATTCCTGTTTTCAGAACAAAAATAGATCCACCTCAATCTCTGGACTTTTTATAGAAGATTGACATACAATTTAGTCTCCTTCTTCTCTTGCAATGACTTTTTCAAACAGGCATTTTTATTTTGTCTATTCTTTGATGTATTAGTATAAATCAGTTTTCAGAACTTTGAATAAAATGGTTATTTTAATTTGCAATTTATTCGCTTTAGAGTGTCTGCATAAATTCTACCTCCACAAGCGTGTTTAACTGCAGTAACAACCATATGATGTTGAAATTTGTTGTTTTAGGTTCTCGGCAACCGTCTCCTTCTCCTAATCCTCAACGACGCAGGGTATTTCTGAGGGAGCAGTACAAGCCCAACAGTCTGCAGCAGCATACATCTCCGGGCTCCTACACCTTCATTCCTCATCCTCCCCCAGTCCGCAGGGCTTCGGCAGGACCGACTGGTGGCAAGCGCCTCTTCTCTTCGTCAAATGGTACGTGTTGAATCTCTTGCATCAAAGTCTCCTGAAAATCAATCTCAGAAGAACAGAAAGATGGAAATTATAATGAATATAAATTTTGCTTTTATTTCAAGCCTCGAACTCTTCTAATTGATTTATCCCATTTGCTACTGTGGATAGCTGTCTCCAATGACGTAGAATATCTGATTTTCATCTGATGAAGAAACTTTTTTACTAATGAAAAAGAGCAAGGTGGAGATGATATTTTGAGCATCTATTGACCAGTCATGAGTTCGGGAGGCACCAAGATCATTTTTCAAATAATCGATCATTTTGTCTATCAACCACGATATAGCAATTCCGGACGGATACTATCCAATTCGCATCTTCATCCTGACTTTGTCTGTTCAATACGTCCTTGATATTCGCTTCTACCCCAACGATTCGTCAATTCGATTCAATTCCCTTCCCGCAGATACGTTCTATTCCCTTTACACTCTTAAGATCACTACAAATGGCTTCATAACTTTTTGCCAAAATCTGAAGATGAGTCTGCTTCATCAAAGAAAACGCAAGATGAATTCTTTGTTCTTTGATTTACCGGTGAGGATGTCACATATATCATTTAGACTTAGAAAAGTAAAGTAAAATATCCAATGACTTCGATTGAAACATGCAGGCGCGATTATTTGTAAAAATTCTGACAATAAAGTATGTTTCAAATCTATGATTGTAAATTGAAATGTATCAAATGATAACAACATCATATAGGTAGAACTGTTAGATTATGGTATACACGGGTAAATAACATAGCACGCCCAGACAAAAGTATAAAGCATTTTCAAGCACAAATCGCTTGCTCATCCTCTTCACTCTTTCCTCCTAACATCAAAATTTGAGCATCACCAAGTTATTCTATCTTCGTTTTAGTGAAGCAAATTTTATCAAATCACTGAGACTTACATAGAACAATAAGGATGAGTGTCATGTCAACAGTTGTTTTTTTTAATAACTTCTCTTTACGTCTTAAATGTACGAATACTTGTGTAAAATTCTACATTTCAAATTATCGCTGTAGGCCTGCCATGTGAGCCTTTTGTAATTCAGCTAAACGTAATTTCGTTGAAATTCATTTATTAGATATCTTATCAGCAGCGTGGCTACGTTTTCTTGTATCATAATCCATGTAAATACAATTGATATAAGATTGTACAATTAATTGACAAAGAAATTTGTGATTTGAATTTAAACTTCATCCAGTTCGACTTGAGTCCTGAATCAGTTAAAATGACTCCAAAATTTCATCAATTTCTGAATGCAGATGAAATTAGATGTAAGTCAAAAAACGATGTTGACCAGTCGTCGGGAGATCATTTTATCATGAAAAGTAAGTTAGGAAAACTCCCTAAAATTTTAATCGATAGTTTCTTAAATTAAAAGTAAAGTCAGACGGGCGTTCGGTGTCCAGCGCCTTCAAACAGTCGATGGTTACCTAAGGAGTATTTTCTAACTTACTTTTGATGAGAAAACAATGTGCTTTACTCAAGTACATCAGTCATTGTTGTTTGTCTAGGGAAAAAAGACTTTCCGTCAGTTTCCGATCTTTTCCCTCAAAAGTTGTTCTTTTGTTGATTATTTTTCTCTTATAAGGGAGCAAATGTATACTTAAAAACTATGTAAGAATTTGCTTTTTAGAAACTAGTAGTCTTTAACTCATGTATTTGGAAAATTGATTGAATGAGTTTTAGGCATGTGTTTTTCTTTGTCCAGCACATTGTAAGAGCTTGTATTTTCCTAGATACCGAACGCTAGAATGATGTTTGACATTTACGGATACCACGTTTTTGTGAAATTATGGAAATTATCTTATCTAACTCCATGTTTCAACGCTTGTGCACTCACAGCTCATTATATACCAGTAATTGTATTACTGAATACTACTATTGATGATAAAGTCAATATTCTTGACGCAAGCTACCATTAAGTATCGATGAAAATAGTTAGTGATGGCAGCTGCATTTCAGACTCCACAAATAGATGCAGTAGCTTGTTGATGAAGTTCTTGCAACACATTATTTTTATTAAGGTTTAGTTACATTTAACCATAATTTCGCAAGCATCGGCGATCAAATTTGTTGATATTATGATAGTAACACATGCATAAAAGGAAATGATCTGAAGACATTCCATGCCATAAATCAATGTTCTAGACTAAGTGCTTCTCACGTAATCAGAGAAAACATAGAAAATTTCATCTTTACCGAAAACCTCAGTCTGCTTGTCATTGGAATTGCATAATGCCTTCTTTGATCCTGTCTGACAAGAGGAGGAAACAGATAGAACTCGGCAGACGCTAAGATCCGTGGAAGCCATGGGGTATCCATGATCATGTGAAAGTCACCGACCTCTCTCCCTGCAGAAGCTCTTTCTGACTGCCGAACCAATACGCATAACTTGATAACTACGCGACACTTGTGTAGCGCCCGGTTGAGAATCACTTGACATGACCAACGGGAAACACCTGTATCCAGGGTGGACCCCGTGCCATCGCTCTACCAACTAAATCAGCGATTCGCCTGAGGAACCTGTTGATTAGGCTTCTTTTTCCGTCAAGTCAAGTTTGTCTGCAATACCCTGATAGAAAGAGGTAGGCATAGAGAGTGATTAACTTAATAACTACGACAATGCTGTCAGTTAGAAATTGTTGTCTATTTGTATGAAATTAAAATATCAATGCAGTCTGACACGTTTTCTGATTTGAGGTATAATAATGATGAAGGGCGTTGATTACGGATTTTCGGTGATAATTCGAATAACTCGGCGTACTCAGAATTTCCCCGACATGTCTCGAGTAGCATTATACGCAAATGGAAGTGGATTATTTAATTTAATGGATTCCCAAGAATTTGTTCTCATAGGATAGTTGAAAACAACGCTTGTTAGAAAAGAATATTTTGTTGAAAGAATATTTTCATTGTGCCTGCTACTTTCAGGTGTAGATAGATGTGATAGCCGTGTATGACTGATTAATAAGAATTCAAAGACTCATGCGCTATAAATCTTATCAATCCTTGATGTCTTGGGTTGTTTATGATACATTATCATGTCAACAGTTCTGTTATCTTGCAATAAAAATCGTCAATTCATAGAACTTTGATGATAGTTGCTGTGTAGTATCCGAAATGTTTTCGTAATTGACCTACAAAAATACTACAGCATAATTCTCTTGGCTAATATAATGCGGCCACAAATCAAAATTCCTATGAGAACATTAATAATGTTTCAGGTTGTTGAGTACATTGTTAACATATCAACTGATTATTGGACAAACTGGACATTAATGCATGCGGATTTCATGCTGTTTGAATAAACAGCACATGTCGGTGTTCATGTGATCGTGATCATGGCCAACCTATTTCCGATTGATAATAAAAGATTGGCGTCAGGAGAAAGATCCCACAACAAAATCAAAATCTCATAAAGAGGTGTCTGGCTTTATGTCTGTCAATCTTTATAGTTCATGCAGGGGCTGCAATGGGGCTGGCTTTCTAAGTAATCTGGTGACCAAACTTCTTATGACTGCAACATTTAAGTGCAAGCTTCTTGATGCACAATGACTCAGAAGTGGACAATTTCCCTCCGTTGTTGGATTGCGTTGCTTCGTATTTCACTCAACAGCTTTTTTGTTCTCAACTGCCCTGACTAATACAAGCCTGACACTTTCAAGAGGCGTGTAAATGTGATTCTGATGACGACAGTCTGGCAAGCATAAAATTATCTGATATACACGTGTGTCATTTTCTTCATCCAAAGTATTTTTTCTTTTTTATCCACTGAGCAACCCCTCCCTAGCTTCATTTATAGCTAGTTAATGAGCTATGACTTAAAATTCTGGAAAAAAAACAGTCTGCTGTGGAGTGTGTGTTGCTTCGTATTTCATTCTGTCTGTTGCTGGAATAGAGATTGGATTGCTAGCAAGCAGGGATGCGGAGTTCTGTCATTTTGATAGGACTCCGACTCCGACTCGGGGATTCATAGGACTCCGACTTCGGGTGGCCAGTATATATAGCCTAGTTTTGTATAAAAAAACTGGTAACCTACATCGTAGATCATCATAGGCTTGCCTGAGCCTATCTTTAGTGATCATCGTTGTATCAATTACCTATCATTTTTGATGAATGTTTGTCATATAGCGCTTTAAGTTGGATGCATGCGACTCGGCTCCTCCCATCTTCTTGATGTGTGATTCACACGGTTTTTCTCCAGTCTCTACCAGGCAGGAAAATTCCCCATCCTTCTTCAAAAAAGATGAGTACACTTTCGATTTTACGAGGGGTGTTCAAAAAATTCGTAGAATTGCATACAAATATATATTTCATAAAAACAAAAGTATCACTACTTTTCAATATAGTCTCCCCTAGCTTCAATGCACTTAGACCATCGGTGCTCAAGTGCCCCAATTCCAGCATGGAAGAAGTCTTGTGGCTTGAGGTTGAACCACTCAACCACGGCGGATTTCAGTTCCTCATCGTCTCCAAAGCGCCTTCCCCGAAGGTTGGTCTTCAAGGCGCGAAACAGGTGGAAGTCGCTTGGGGCCAGATCGGGACTGTAGGCTGGGTGAGCCAACTGTTCGAAGCCCATTTGATTGATTGTGGCTTGTGCCACGCGGCTCTTGTGCACCGGCGCATTGTCATGGAGGAGGAGCACACCACGAGTCAGCAATCCTCGCCTCTTCTCCTTGATTGCTTGACGAAGCTTGACCATCAGATCCGAGTAGTACGCACCAGTGATGGTAGACCTTCTGGGCAAGTAATCGATAAGCAGAAGACCCTTCGAGTCCCAGAAGACTGATGCCATCAACTTGCCTGCGGAAGACTGAGTCCGAAACTTCCTTGGAGGTGGCGAGTCACTGTGCTTCCAGTGCATTGAGGCGATCTTGCTCTCAGGGTCCCAGTGGTGCACCCAGGTTTCATCTCCAGTCACCAGTCGCAGGTGGAAGTTTTCTGGATCCCTCCTGTAAAGCTCCAGAAGTTGTGAGCTGAGTTGCATCCGCTGCTGTCGATCTTGCACTTGAAGATTTCGAGGCACCCATCTGGCAGACACCTTGGAGAGATGAAGATGATCGTGAAGAATCGTAAAAACGCTCCCTTCTGAAATGCCAACTTCTACTGCAACTTCTTTGACTTTCAAACGACGATCAGTCATCACAAGGTCTTCCACACGGCGGATGACTTCCGGTGTCGTCACCTACAATGGTCGACCCGACCCAAGGATTGACGGCCTCGCTTGAACTCTGCGGCCCACTTGGCGACCGTGGAATATTTGGGAGCATCTTGCTGGTACACCATAGCCATCCGTTCCGTGATTTCTTTGGCCGAAGACCTTCTTTGACAAGGAATTTGATGACGGCTCTGTGTTCAACCAGTGACGATTCCATTTTCTACATTGATTCAATGAGTTTGCAGTCTTCTTATAGCTGAACGGACAAAGCAAAGTGAACAGTGTTATGACTGTGAACATAATTAACATAGATCAACTAACACACGAAATTAGAACTTAATTCATCATCTCTAAGCATTTCATTCTACGAACATATTGAACGCCCCTCGTAATATGCGCTTTGGAGGAGCCATCACACACAATTAACGTTTGTGTAAGAAGTAATGTTCTCAAACAAACGAGTATTTCATTTTTGTCTCTGATGTGACCTTTGTTGTGTATGTGTGATCGAGGCTAGGAAGGCTTGTCTTCTCTACTAAATCACCGAGTGAAGCGAGAATCCCTTTTTTCACTATTACGGTACATTCCCTCAACTATTAGAAGCTGTGCATGCACTGCTGTCTCTGTACCTTTGTTTGACGGAGAAAGTTGACATCAAGACAGTGACAGCTATGCACGAGGATAAACAATTTGCTTGTATTATACTTCGGGTATAGTTATAGGCCGGAGTCCTATAATTTGATGGGACTTCGACTACGACTCCAGCAAAAATAATAGGACTCCGGGACTCCGACTCCGCATCACTGCTAGCAAGCAAGCTTTGCTATCCTAGCATATATAGGACGTAAGATATCTCCAACAGGCATCTATAGCGGGAGGCTACTGGCTGAATTCAAATCATTGTCATCCTTGTGAATGTGAAAGTGTTATTATCAAAAGTTTTTTGCAAATCTGCCAGAGGACTCGCTAGAGAAGGAAAAGCTTGTCTATTTTGATCAAAAAATGTAGTGGACACGCAGAGTAATTTGGGAAGCGCAACAAAGAAAGTCACAAGAACTATCGGAAGAACTGGCTACATCGCAAAGTAATCGGCTATTCAAAACCGTGAAGATAGTCGTTAAAGAACAGAAACATTTCCAATATGTCGTATACGTGAAGAATTAGAGAAATGAAACGCTAATTGAAGACAACGCAGTGAAAGACGAGTGGAACCAATACATGGAGAAAATCATGAATGCAGAGCATAGCATGAGTGGAACAGCGAGTTCATGGGTGAGGCGGCTGAGGGACCACATTGTCTACTTTCCTGGGAGGAATATGAAGCAGCGATGAAGGAAAGCTCTAAAAGGAAGGCCTATGGAACATCTGGAGTTATGGTTGAACTCATGGAAGCCTCTGGAAGACATGGAATACAGTGGTTGACAGACTTGCGGGACAGCATTATCAGTGAAAGCCGGATACCTTCAGGCTGGAAGTTGAGGACTGTCGTTCCAAAGGCGATCCTCTGCAATGCAGTTCTTATCGAGGAATCAAGCTCTTGAAACACGCAATTAAAGTTAATGAGAGAGCCTTGGAAAAGAGAATTTGTTCCCGAGTGTCAAGGAAGGATATGCAGTTTGGTGCTGTTTGGGAGATCCTTTACGCAGATGATCTTGTTTTGGTCGCTGAATCGAAGGAGGAGATTATGTCCAAGATCAAGAAGTGGAAGGAAGGTTTCGGAGCTAGGGACATGAAAGTCAACTCTATGAAGTCGAAGGTCATGGTCTCGTCTACCGGATCTGGTAAAGTTATGACTTCAGGCAATTTTCATTGTGGTGTTTACTCTAAAAGAGTTGTTTCAAACTCTCTTCTCGTACGTCGTGTCATTGTTGGGTGCACCGCAAGTGCAGTGGTGTGGAAAGTAGTCTTCAAGTAGCACAACCCTTTTTTGTGTGCACAAAGTGCCGGAGAACAGTACGACAACCCACCAGGTATGAGACAACGCTGTTATAGATGGTGACGAGCATGAAGCCGTGGAAAGCTTCTGTTACCTGGGTGACGTGCTTGACGCTGGAGGAAGATGTGAGGCTGTTGTCGACGCGAGAATACGCGCAGGTTGGAGAACATTCCACGAACTGTTACCTTTCTAAACATCAAGAATGCCCACATTGAGCATGAAAGGAAAAATGTTTCAAAGCCTGCAACAAAAATTGCATGTCATACGCAAGCGAAACATGAGCACTGAAAGCAGAAAGTGAAAGAACGGTGGATGCGGCTGAGATGCCCATGGTGCGACGAATGTGCGGTGTGTCACTCCAGAGCGTTACTCAGACGCGGTATTGAGAGCGCGCTTAGACTTAGAGCCGATAAACAACATCATCCGCAGAAATCGTTGAAGATGGCTTGGACATTTGTACCGAAAGAAGGAAAAAGACTGGATAAAAAGAGTTTGGAAGTTGGAAGTGATGGGAAAAAGACCAAAGGGGCGTCCAAAGAAGACCTGGGACGAAACGGTGTCATCTGATTGCCGTCTGCTTAACGTAATAGCTGAAGAATTACTAACTTTTGAAAAGCAACATGACTGAAGATGAAATCAGAAAATCGCCTGCAGAATTGTTTTACAGGTATACTGGAATATCATGCTGCTCAGAATCGTTAGCAATGGGTTATGAAGATCAAACATACAAAAAATGGGAGCGAAAATCATTAATCTGTGGCCAAGCGATCGACTTGTATGATTTTCTTCAATGAGGTGTACAGACTTTGGTAATGGTCCATTTCCATCAATAATCGGACAAGTGGCAATTCTATTGTGAATCTTATTCTGCGTGAAAATGTTAGATCTTGTGGCATTTGCATCAAGGTATCATATCAAGAAGTTATCTCATGAAAAGACAGAGAGGTCTAGAACTAGACCCGCTGTCAGAGTCAGAGCATCTCTTGTCTGGCATCTTATATCCTCTCTAGGGCTAGATAGCTTTGATATGGTTGCTGGAGTGTCATTCTTCGTATTTCGTTCTATCTCTAGCTGAGGTGCACTGATTCCTATTTCATTATATCTCTCGCTGAAGTGTGCTGCTTCCTATTTCATTATATCTCTCGCTGAGGTACGCTGATTCCTATTTCATTATATCTCTTGCTGGAGTGTGCTGCTTCCTCTTTCATTATATCTCTCGCTGAGGTACGCTGATTCCTATTTCATTATATCTCTTGCTGAAGTGTGCTGCTTCCTACTTCATTCTGTCTCTTACTGAAGTATGCTGCTTCGTAGTTCATTCTATATGTAGCTGAGGTGCGCTGATTCCTATTTCATTATATCTCTTGCTGAAGTGTGCTGATTCCTATTTCATTATATCTCTCGCTGAGGTACGCTGATTCCTATTTCATTATATCTCTTGCTGAAGTGTGCTGCTTCCTACTTCATTCTGTCTCTTACTGAAGTATGCTGCTTCGTAGTTCATTCTATATGTAGCTGAGGTGCGCTGATTCCTATTTCATTATATCTCTTGCTGAAGTGTGCTGATTCCTATTTCATTATATCTCTTGCTGAAGTGTGCTGCTTCCTATTTCATTCTGTCTCTTACTGAAGTATGCTGCTTCGTAGTTCATTCTATCTGTAGCTGAGTGCGCTGCTTCCTATTTCATTCTGTCTCTTACTGAAGTATGCTGCTTCGTAGTTCATTCTATCTGTAGCTGAGGTGCGCTGCTTCCTATTTCATTCTGTCTCTTGCTGAAGTGTGCTGCTTCCTATTTCATTCTGTCTCTTGCTGAAGTGTGCTGCTTCCTATTTCATTCTGTCTCTTACTGAAGTATGCTGCTTCGTAGTTCATTCTATCTGTAGCTGAGGTGCGCTGCTTCCTATTTCATTCTGTCTCTTACTGAAGTATGCTGCTTCGTAGTTCATTCTATCTGTAGCTGAGGTGCGCTGCTTCCTATTTCATTCTGTCTCTTGCTGAAGTGCGCTGCTTCCTATTTCATTCTGTCTCTTGCTGAAGTGCGCTGCTTCCTATTTCATTCTGTCTCTTACTGAACTGTGCTGCTTCGTAGTTCATTCTATCTCTAGCTGAAGTGCGCTGCTTCCTATTTCATTCTGTCTCTTACTGAACTGTGCTGCTTCGTAGTTCATTCTATCTGTAGCTGAGGTGCGCTGCTTCCTATTTCATTCTGTCTCTTGCTGGAGTGTGCTGATTCCTATTTCATTATATCTCTCGCTGAAGTGCGCTGCTTCCTCTTTCATTCTGTCTCTTGCTGGAGTGTGCTGCTTCCTATTTCATTATATCTCTCGCTGAAGTGCGCTGATTCCTATTTCATTCTGTCTCTTGCTGAAGTGTGCTACTTCCTATTTCATTATATCTCTCGCTGAAGTGCGCTGATTCCTATTTCATTCTGTCTCTTGGTGGAGTGTGCTGCTTCCTATTTCATTATATCTCTCGCTGAAGTGCGCTGCTTCCTATTTCATTCTGTCTCTTGCTGAAGTGCGCTGCTTCCTATTTCATTCTGTCTCTTACTGGAGTGTGCTGCTTCCTATTTCATTATATCTGTAGCTGAGGTGCGCTGCTTCCTCTTTCATTCTGTCTCTTGCTGGAGTGTGCTGCTTCCTATTTCATTATATCTCTCGCTGAAGTACGCTGATTCCTATTTCATTATATCTCTTGCTGAAGTGTGCTGCTTCCTATTTCATTATATCTCTCGCTGAAGTGCGCTGCTTCCTCTTTCATTCTGTCTTTTGCTGAAGTATGCTGCTTCGTAGTTCATTCTATCTGTAGCTGAGGTGCGCTGATTCCTATTTCATTCTGTCTCTTGCTGGAGTGTGCTGCTTCCTATTTCATTCTGTCTCTTACTGGAGTGTGCTGCTTCCTATTTCATTCTGTCTCTTACTGAAGTATGCTGCTTCGTAGTTCATTCAGTCTGCTGTGGAATCTGTAACTTCACATTTTTAACAGAGCAAGCATCCTGTCTAGCTTATCTCGAATCGTGTGCCAATAGACTTTTTGAAAGGACACTTTAAAGGGCATTCCATCTTCTAAATGCATTTTATTGAATAAGAAAATTAATAATAAATCATGGATAATCAAAATATGCCTCCGATGTAGTACACTTGCGTATATGACGCCAATTCAGACACTTCAATTGGATAGGAGAGGTTTCTTCATGTCTTTGATGTCTCGCACTCACCTTTCAGTGAACTTCAGACGAATTTTACCCAAATGTAAAGTAGCTGTTTCATGAAGTTGTGTTCTACAGCTGTCTGTGCAGGGTGTTGCTCTCTGACGTTGTTCATCATGTCGATGACTGCTTATTTGATTGTGCTCTTTTAATCATGTTCTTAGTTTTCCATGTTTGCAATGTAGCATTTACATTCATGTTCGAAGTGTAAAAACATGACAATCTTTGATAAAACAGAGCTACAATCACCTGCAAATGACTGGCATGTCTGCTTTGAACGGCATTTATCGGAAGCATGACCACTGTTGAAGCACACAGGTCGGAAATTAGTGTCGTATTTACCCTTTCTCGTGACCACTCATAGCTGCACGGGTTTGAAGTACCGATTATGCGAATCAATGATAACCAAACTATGATGCTCTAGAGACAATTGACAGGTGTTACAAAAACGAGTACTTGACTTTTATTGATGTAATTCATTTACTAGAATTTCTTCGAGTGATGTCATGATATTGAGCAGCTTGAACTCCGTTCCCTGATGGATACACTCCTCCAGGGGTGGTCGGTAATAATACTCAGGACATTCAGTGAATACACATCTCATTTTCCTACAAGTAGTGTCGTGTAACGCTTTCACTCTAAATAATGTCAACTATTTTATGAAACCCAGGTGTGCCATCTACTGTATCAATTAACCGCTATCATTGCCTGAAAAGCAATTTGACCATTAAGTCAGCAGAAGTTTTCTAATTGTGATTCCTTTTTGCTCTCTCAATCGCCAATCACATTCGACTTTTTGCCTGACAGCGAGTGACGGCTGATAGCTTTCTCGAGGGAGAAGGGGAGGACCACCGACGACATGAGGCGCATTTTTGTACATTTTACTTTAACATGAAATTTAGCTAGAGAATGAATTTCGACCGAACTTCGGGGAGTTCTACTTAACTGATTTGAAAAAGCCTGAAATGGTCTCCCGTCGACTGATCAATTATGAACTATATACGGTTAGAAAACGAAAATGGATGCCTCAAAATAGCACCTTAAGATTAGATTAAAGTAGTGAATACTCAGCTTGCAATCCTATCTCTGTCCTTCTCCAATGCTCCACTCAACATGTCCTTACGCAATGTATTAACTTTGCATTCCATAGAGGATTTGCTATGTCTACAATCATGTCTGGTTGTCTCGTAAATTAATGCTGTTCAGTTTCTGTTTGTTAGAAAATGTCTGTCAAGTTTCAGGTTGATATGTATCAATCGAGAAAGGCATTTAAAGATTGAAAGTGCAATATCAAATGAGGTATTTGAATTATGTTTTGTTTCCCTATCTTCTCTGTAGCATCACACCCTTTTAATCTTCTGTATCTGACGTTCCTTTATCAGCAAGTTCCATCGTAGACCACCTTACTGCTATTTAACGCCTGATCGAAATGCCTGCGTTATGATCCTTGAGAACATCCCTGCCATAAAGAAGATGAGAAGCACAACAGTCTTTCATCATGGCTTCTTCTCAGGCTTCTTTTTTGAGACTGCTTCTCTTTCTTACCTCCAGAGTTTGCACCTTGACCTCCATGTTTCTATCAGTGACCTCGACTTAAATAGATCATGACTTCAAAGTCGAGGATTTTGGAATTATGAGCGATACATTGGAATTACAAACAAAAACCTGCTCAATATGCTCTTTGACAATATCATGCAATATCTACGATAATAGTGAACCATTGACTCTTGATAATACTTCCTTAAAATGAAACCAGAGCTTATCTTTGTCGGCTAGCTCTAACCCTCACTAAATTTCCAAAAACTCATTAATGTTTGGTAAATCCTAAATAATCTAATACTGCTGTAAGTACATTTAGTAAATGGTCTATTTGTGGCGTGTTAAAGTTTTGAATTATTTTGTTGTTGCACAGTATATATTCGTATACAACCGATGTATTTGCATGTATATGAATTAATTGATTGCTGTTAATGCAAAACATGACATCTGTCATAAAATCCTCGAGAGAGTTTCAGTTACCCCTACAATGCTTGGTTAATACATGTTATCTACGTTTCCCCTATGTACTGCTGTTTGCTTCATTGTCCCCATACGGCTTGCAATAACAGTACCGGTACATTCCATACTTTCAATAACTTAAGTGAAAACTTGGTCTAACCCGCACCGTATATCTCTCATCGTCTGACGCATGGCATCGAAGAGCTAGCGTCAAATAAGATATTCTAAGTCAGGGGCGGGCAACCACGGGCCAGATCCGACCCGTGTCACTTTTCTCTGCGGCCCACAGGTTGCTCATCAATTGACACTGCGTCTGGTCCGACAGACTTGTGTTTAATTTGTGTTTTTTTAATTCTCCTCAATTCTGGTTCACCTCTTATTCGTCACAAACTATTGTTGTCTATTCGTTGCGAATAAACCTGAGGTGCCTGATATACCGGTTGGTTATGACACTGCTGAGGTGCAGTCAATATTAGGTAGATAGACCGAACGCGCATGCTTGAATTAGGCAAAAATGGGGCAAATTAGAACAACACATGTACATGTATGATGTGACGTTTACTTACTGTCATTATTGAAGTCGTCACGTCATTGCTGCTTCTATGAAGCAATTTCAACATTCACATTACTGCTTGGTTTGTTGCGTTGTACAAGGGATAATAAGCAATCATGGAAAATGTTTGTATTTTTGATCATGCCCCGAGAATCTGTGAAAATTGCATGTGTGAGTTATGTTGTGGCACGCGCTGTGAAAAGAGTAGTGCAAATTTTAAAAGCAAGACCAACACACGAAATGTAGGCCATCTTAGATTTATCCTATTCGGAATTGCGAGAATTCTCACCCGCAACTCTTGATCTTCAAATACTAGTAAAACCTCTAATACCATGTAACTGTGATGATGAAAGGATGAAATCCAAAATATAAAGCACCTTTAAAGTCAGAGGTCTCGATTTTTCTGATTATCTATGAATCCGATGGTAAGACGTTAAAATGGCATTGTATTTAGGCATACCTCCACAAACCTGTCTGAGTCATTCGTCCTGAGACACAGATTAATAGCCCAGTTCTACAATACTGGCTGTTGGATTCCATTTGCAATAAATTGTTTCTGAGCAGCGTGTTCTTCATCAAGCGCTTCATGCTTTCAGGTTATCGGCCTATGTCAACACTTTCTGTGGAAGAACAGCGCTTGATGAAATCGTTGGAAAGAATCAACGACAAATTAAAAAGTAAGTTTTGCCGACCGCTGTAAAGCGAGTTCACATCCATGACGTAAGTTTGCTAAATCTTTTAATTTTATATCATACTACTTGCATTTGCTGACAGCTTATCAAATTCTTGATAGCATTCGAAACCCTCGCATTCCCC
Source organism: Prostheceraeus crozeri (assembly GCA_907163375.1). NCBI lineage: Eukaryota > Metazoa > Platyhelminthes > Polycladida > Euryleptidae > Prostheceraeus > Prostheceraeus crozeri. The sequence continues at coordinate 9,218 of CAJQUW010001247.1, read as the reverse complement.
TCCCTAGCAAGTCATGGATAGACAGCATGGTTGCTGGTTTGTTTGTGTTAATCTGCTCACGCTGTCAATAAAACATCAAGGCGTCTATCAGCAAGTCTATACATACCGGTACATCTTAAAAATATGTTTAAAAGTGCAGTTTTTGAAATCCATTCATCTATAAGCCCGGTTAAAAACCATCATTGATGACAATGTTTTGAAACAAGGTACAGAACACAGATACAGAAACATGTTTGAAAACTTAAAACCAGATTGAAAAGTGTTCTTTTTATCTCAGACAATGCAGGTGAACCTCAGCTAATTTGGAAAAATACAACATGCACTAATTGTGTTTCACATTATTGTTTACTAAGTTTCTAAGAAGTAACGAAAGGTGGCAGTATGTTCCTTAAGTCAACATTGATCAGCTTGTAAGCTTGCACACTTATCAAATAGCTTGCTTTTTATCCTTTACAGTACTCTTTCGAATTGGCATCATTTTCATCGTTTCTTTTTGTCATTGCAGCAACGACTCTCACAAAATGAGTTGATAGTATTATTCATCTCGGGATTCCGTCCATTTCCTCTCTTTCAACGACAGTATCCGCGATCTTTTCATGAAGCTTCGAAGACTGAGATTGGGACCACTCAATAATTGCCCTCTGAATGTCTTTGGATTCATTCTTCAATCTCGAAATGCGGAAATTGCTGCATCTCGCATCTGTTTCTGCAAATTGAGACATGTGAGCGGAAAACAGAACAAAGAAATCTATTCATCCAAGAAAATGACTTATTTTGAAATCCTTTTTTACTTCAACTGATATTCTTTTTCTGAATATATTTATCGTCATGACACTGACAGGTTCTTTGCACCAACTCCATTGGTTGTGAAATGCAACCATCCTTCAGAGATTTCCATGGTAAGGAGACATTTTGTATAAATGTAATAAAGAACATGATTGAATTTTATTGAGTTTTGATTTTCAAATTGACTTTGATAAATGGAAAGTTGACGTTGACTTTTTGAAGTGCTGGCTTCTAACGTTGATTTTTTCAATATTTGAGAATTACTAAAATGCAAGTGATTTAACAAGAATTCAGGAATCTTTTCCATTTTGCAAAGAGATACCGTAGTGTGAACGTGAAATTACTTAGATCTATCTAAAAAATGATTCGCGAGCGTGTTGTTGAAGATAAACGAAAACTTTATGAAAATTAGAAAAAGATGCTGCTAAAATCGTTTCAAAATCGAGTGTGACTTCCGTAAAACAAATAAGATCGCTACCGGAATTCAAAGTTAATTCAACAAAATTTGAGAGTGGGGTATTAGATATAATGGCAGTTTACATGGTTTTCGTCGATCTGTAGCGTACAAATATAATCCACAAAATATGTCATGATTTTTTATTCCCTATGACCCTTTTTTAGCACAATTTATGTTAAAATTGCATGCTCTGAAATACACCATTGCCGCTTAGAGGGAGAACATAAACGCCTACAGAGAGAAGTTGTTTTTTTTTTAATTTTGGAATGATAATCAGAAAATGCACTTTGACAGATAACGATGAGTTACAGAACAAAAAAGAGTAAGTAGATCCAAGAAATAAACATCTTCGAGAAGTCATTGTCATTTCTGCATGATACTGACCACTTCTTCATAGACGACGAGGGATGAGTACATGTAGAGGATGATCCATCAAACTTACCGCGGATCGGAAGGGACTACATGCGAGTCATATGCGACGGATGTTGACGTCCTCAAGAAAAAGTAGTGGTTGCAATATCGTCCATGAATGATGCGATGCAGAGGCATCGCGTGCTCTCAGACCATAGGCCTTCGCTCGGCATTGGAATACTATTTCTATACCAGAAATTTCTTATGTTACAACATTAATTTACATAAAAGATTAATTTTCAATAACAATTTATCGAACGTTTTTAAGGCCACGTGAATGTGCACATGAAAGTTGATTGCTCTTGCCGCTTAACCGCCTTGTTCAAGGAGCAGAGATTACTATATCGCCTCTCTATCCAGACAGCATTTTCTCGAGAAAAAAGGAGGAAAGGTCAACAGTTTCTTGCGTTTCCCACGGCCGGCCAGCCACTCACACGTTTGAAATTTTTATGCATTAAAATGTCTTGTATAATTGTTTCTTTCGCTGTGAGTACTTTCAATTTTTATATCACGTGTTGACCTACCTTATTTGCTTGACGACTGTCATCTTTTCGGACGAAAGGCGTGGTTATGAGCTAATTTACAGTACTAAGCATAGCGTCACATCAATCACGTAAAAACAAATTATGGAATTCTACCGAATCTGGGTGTTCGAGTCAAACGCTCATCATCTGATCGCAGTCTTGTCCGAACCACAGCATCTGCTTTTGTTGACGTAGTGGCGCGCCTTTCTGACAGGAAACAAAGGCGGGAGCAATTGGGTCCGCTTCCCTTCCTATATTTAGGTATCGCGCCTGGATCAAGAATTGTTTGAATAGATCCTGTGCCATGACTATGGTTTAAGTTGTGGAGCCAAGGTAAACCAGATGTTTGGTTTTGAAAAAATCAAAGTTAGCCAAATCGTAATGCATTTTGCTTACCGGTGGTAAGCGAAATGCATTGTGATTTGGCTTAACTTTGCTTTTTCTTAACTTTGGCTTAACCAAGATCAAGAATTGTGGAGAATTTCATTGCAATAATTGGAGAAGGCAAAGCATTATATCTATCGGGAAAGCCAATATTGGCGCGGGCGCGTGCGCTTACTGCCTCACACGCACACAACTCTCCTTCGGTCTGTCTGAACATCAATGCTCCATCTGAACACGCGACTAGCTTGTGTATCTAATTGTTCGAAGAAATCAGCTGTGATTCGAGCACGTGCTTCAAAACTGCTCAATGAGGTTGGGCGACTGATTTTGAGACGGAAAGCTGTGCACAGCTTTCGAGAAGCTATCGAATTCAAAATGAAATCTAGTGAATGATGACACTTCTCATTTTTATAATTGTTGGTAAATAATTTTTGATGATACACCGAAGGCCTCGCAGGTAAGGAGAAGACGCCACTGATGCGATGACACATATTTCAAAAAAATTGAAGACGGTCTTGAAGAAGCAAGTACACAAAAACAGATGTTGAATAGTCAAGAAGCGGGAAAATGATGCTTTTAGTGTATTGTCTCTAAAAAATTGACGATGATGCAACTGGTCTGAGGACACACGGAGAGCACACTTTTCAAAAGTTAGAGGAAATTGTCATCCCTACACTGTAAATCGCTCAATACCAATCACATACGAAGGATGCATACCAAAATATTTTTTTGGTATATTTCTGTATTGTCTTGGTATATATTTGTATGCTTTTCGCATGTTATTTCAAATGTGGTATGCTTTACATACTAAAGCCATACTAGCACAATGTTAAAAGAAAGCATAAATCATGTCCAAAGTATCTTGATTTCAGGCCTTTTGTCAATAAAGATCACACTAATGTTACTACTGTTCTGCAAGTAGTGAGATAATGACATTCAAGAGTCATTCTTTCTATACTGAATTCGATTTTAATACACGTAAGTCTAAGGCATTTCATGAATAATCAATAAGATTTCAACCATCAACAATTATGGATTATGTAATTTTGAAATTAAGCATATTATCAATCCGACATAAAAACACATTATAATTCTTGAACGCAAAAATAGTCATGTTTGAGATATATAAGTCAACATGATTTCACTAAAGATATTGTTTCAATGGAATGATGTTTATCAACTTGGGTCATAAAGTGGAGTTAATAAACGTCCTGTTAATGTTGCCAGATAAGTAGCATCGACCGCATATTCGTGGAGCATAAAATTTACAATAAATCTAATGTATTCAAATATCATTCTATCAAACAAAAAATATTCACCACTTGTATTACCGAAAAAAGTTATTTGACAGTAGTATGTAATAAATATATTTTTTTGCTATGTGAATTAAAGCTGCACATACCAAATGGATGCCAGAGGCATACGAATAAGGATGAATTTCCATCGGGTCTCGTATATATAACATAACAACAATTCGTATTTCAGTGTAAAACAGCCAATCACAGATAGAATAGTTCGAATCGCTACATACCAATCACATACTAAAGTAAGTGAAATGTGGTATGAAAAACATACCAGATCTCTGTAGACATACCAGAATCTCGTATCAGATGTTAGTTTCAAATTGTATGTAATTTTGGTATATGTTTGCATGTAATTTTCGTATCCAGCGATTTACAGTGTAGCAATTTCAAATTGCTTCACTTTCGAACATGTGGGAGTGAAAAGGAGTCAAAATTTGAATGACAATTCGTCCTTGATGTTATCAGTACTTTTGACTTTCAAACGCAGGTTTGCATGTACTTTCTCGCTTGCTAACACGATGTTGAGAATTCCGAAGTCAATTGTCTGGATAATCACACTATCATCAGCACATTTAATGTACTCCGTTAATTCCGGGTCAATGAAGTCTGCAGTGTAAAGAGTAAAAGGGAGAGGAACAATAATGGACCCTTGAGTCACCCAAACGCACGGATTGAAAGCAGTCACTTAGATATGAGAAGATCCATTCTATGAACCTACATGTAAATGGCAACTTACGAGTGAACAATTTTTCAATTAACCCATTAACGACAATGTCTGTGAGAAACTGTGTCGAATGCACGACTGAAGTCTAGGGACAGAACTGCGACATCAACAGTTTCTTTAGCTTGGAGTTTCTTGGTGATGCAATCATGCAGATGGATCAAATCGCATGTTGTCGGACAATCCGGCATATTTCCAAATTGATCACTGTCAATGTTGCTAATGATCACTAAACTAAGCGTATATTATCCAAGACAATTTGGTTTTCTCAAGCTCAAGCAGCACAGTAATAGGTCTCAGCTCGTTCATAATAACAGCACTGGTTTTCGGCACAGGAGTAACTAATCCATTTCCAGACCACTGAAACAACGCGATCGAGAATAAACGAGTTGTAAATATTACGTAGGATCATATAGAAATAGTGCGCCATCCCTCAGAAGTTTTGGTGGAATTAAGTCACTCCCTGTCAATATTTATTTGTGTGAACTTTTAGAAGTCTCATGCAAATGACGTATGTATCACAAAATAGACACCAGGATTCATTCTCAGTCACAACCATGAGAAAACTTGCTGACAAATCAGTAAGTGTGAGCGACAAATAAATTTTTTTAATTGATGATTTATATAACTGCAACATTCAGATTCATTATAATAGTGAGACATGACCTGTGGACATGACGAAGGGGGCTTCGTGTTCGCCCCCTAATGTTGTTCGCAACTTTCCCAGCATCATCAGTAGAGATTGCAATCCCGGAATTAGAGCAAAATCATCGGGATTGAAATTAAGAATTTCAGGCTTGTGACTAGTAACAACAAAATGACATAATAATGATATTTTTGTGTAAATTGTGATGCATCTGTTCAACATGCAACTTCAAGGCTATATCTAACATATCAATGATTAAGTGTGTGTCCAATTCGTGTGTGTACATGCCTTATTCTCCCACCACGTCACATGAAAATGAAGCTCGCTGTATGTTTCATACATTTTCTGCCATGCAGATGAATGGATTTCTCTTTCTCAGGCGTCACGTTACAGTCAACATGCAGTCAACGTACGAGATAGCAGATTTAAGGAAGTCCGCACGAAGTCTCTCTAACGTGCGCATAGACGTTAATGAATGAAAAAAGCATTTGTTTTTTCATTATCAGATGTTTCGAACTTCTATTAATGTGACAATGAAACCGGGAAAGACAGCGATTTGATGATCTCAAAGTCATGAAAGGCAACTTATCTACAACTTACAATTATAATTAATAAATAAATCATTTTAAGATATGAGTAGGCTATTAAGATATACCGGCACTGCACATGAAATTATAATTGACGATATGAAGAATAACTACACAAATAATCGCTAAACATCTATTGACACATCTAATGCTTGAATATTGCGAGTAGCAAACTTAGTATAACGAAATATCAATCGCCGGTTCTCTGGATGACGGACATCGTTCGTAATCATACTTATTAAAGATGAAGGGGGTCGCCAGGGATCTACAACGTAAAAGTGGTCGTACGGCGAAGAAGTGTGGGAACTACTGATATAGACAATATATAAGTTTTAAATCGGCATAAATCGTTGCTTTAACAAAACTTAACATGAAACAATTGACAGTTCAATTCATATATAGCTATTGAATTTGTAATATATGATATAATATATCATGCGTCCAATAATAGACCCGGAAGCATTTATAATAGACTCTATCAGAGCTCCGGGATCCCGGGATTGGAGAAAATGGACCGGGATTGGAATCCCTAGGTCTCTACCTAGATAGACCTAGAATCTTGAATGAAAATGCAACTAAAGATGATGCCAGAAAAGAAAATTGCACTCACATCATTTAGCAGCATTGCCCTGCAACATGTGGGTCAGGTGGGTCAAGTGGGTCAAAAATGTGGTGGGTCAGGTGCGTCGTGGGTCACATAAGCCGTGGGTCAGGTGGGTCATGTGTCAAGTTTCGTTGACCCACTTCCAACTCTGCTATTTTGTCGTGATTAAGTGAAATTCATAAATAGGAATATTGGTTGTCTAAATGTTGAAAATGACTATCCATTTAGCAGGACGTCTAGTGAAAAAGTGTAATGTATAAATATAATGTGTCGCTTAAATTCCATTTTAGAGCAAAATTTATTCAGTTATGGAATAACTTTTATAAATTGCAGTTTATGATTCGATATGTATATTCAAATTAGAAAAATCATACACCATCTTGAAGCCAATGCGCTCAACATTACTATGCTGTAAACATCACAATATATATCCTTCAATATTGCGCTTAAATATTCAATCTAGCATCATCCCTAGCAAGGTCTCGATCTTGCTAGGGAATTTCCCTGATTTTGGACATAGCGCTAGGGTTGTGCTTGGCTAGCACTAGGATAGTTGCTATCTTTATTAACACGACAGCCTAGCGCTAGCTTTCAGACGTAGGGCTAGCCTAGCGCTACCCTTTTGCTACCTTTATTAATACGGAAGTTGCTGCTAGGCTAGCACTAGGGTAGTGCTAGGCTAGCGCTATCTTTATTAATGCGGCCCCTGATGATGACGCGTTGGATGACACTGATCGCTGGATACCTGAGATAAGCAAACGTATTCGAAGCGGAATCACAAGCAATGCGATGACACTAGCTATGATTGTCACAATGACCAAGGGAAGCGAGGAAAAATCCAAACTGTGGCAGCACGACGTCAGAAATGAACTGGGATCACAAGCCAAATCAGGAAGTTACCAAAAGACCAAAAAGCAACGCAAGTCATTGAAAAAGGATAAAACCATTAGATTGTATGCGATGAGACGTCTGTGCAGCAAAAATTCCCAGAAACATCGCCTGTCAAAGACAGTGGAAGATATAAAGACCGTAAAACTCCTGAGAAATTCGGGAACCAAAGATATATATGATAAGTACAAGAATATCTATGGTAGCTCCCATCCTCTAATTTATAGAAATTGTCCGATGTCTTCGTTGAGGACAGACTAGTTGTTTGAAGGGGTTTAGCATGCAGAGATAGGAAAGTTTTTCGTCCTTGAATATTTCATGGTCTTTGGCGCTTGCAAGCAATTGAAACACTGACAGATCAGAAATTGCAAACGAGAGAAAAATCACACAACCGCACACGTCAGCTGAATAGCGCCTAAGTTCTATGATTAGCACATTAAGCCTTTATCGGCAAGTTATGTGTAAGGAGGCCTAACAGAATTTTTTGAAAGTTTAAAAATGTGCCAAGACACATGTTTCATATTCGAGGTTATGCTCTACAACCAGTAAACTGTAAAATTGTTCCATGTTATTCCCTTCGCTCCTATGTATAGACTTTGCCTTGATATTTAACTCCAAAACTGCTAAAATCCATCGCGAGGCTTCTCAAAAAAGTAAACGACTTCAGAACGATGACTAAAGAAATCACTAACCAACAAGTATGAAATCTGGAAATTTGCTATTGTGAATTCTCCTCTCCTTCCTGTTCAGAATATGTTATTTACAACAATACCGACCGCACGCTGTTTTCTGCCATCAATGCATGTTTTTGCACATATTATGTGAGCGTACATGTTCCTGCTTTCCAATGTTCTTGGAAATAAACATTTTTGACTTCTACTAACCCCAGTATTTTGTACCTGAAGATGATTACTGGATGGTAATCGAAAAATTTTGTACATCATAACTTATAATAATAATTAACATCTAAAAAATTCCTGTCTCTTTCCAACTCAAAAATATCGAAACATTTTTGACTTTTGACTACTTGTCATTGGTAATCCATTATGTTGCTTCGTTTACGTGCTAGAATTGTCTGTTTAACTTAATTATGATTCACTTGTGTGACGATGATCTATAGGAAAGTATAGATTGAAATAATGTCACGAAATGAAAATGTATATTTCAATCAAAACATAGGAATGATTGGTCTTCCCAAAACATACCTCAAGTGTCCCATAGTTTTATATCATTTTAGAATATTTGACTCATAGTTTGTATAATCGCACTGCTCTCCTTTTAGTAACCACCGAAAGGATTTAGAAATGATTCTTGAACTACTAGGTTGAGTTCTTGATTGAGGACTTGAATTAAAAGATGTCATTACAAAATTGTCATCAGGAAAAATCATAACAACTCTTTATCTCCTAGTATACTGTGGTTAGGAAAACTATGTGATCGTGTCACGTGCATAACTTCTCGAATAATTGGAATTGAGTCACACGCAACAGGGGCGTAACCAGGATTTGGTCATGAGGGGATCAATTTTAGCGACGAATACATAGCGCAAGCTGCGACAATCTAAGACAGTCAGTCAGATCAATGACTGAAAATTTCCATATCTCTGCATGTTTGACTTTTGGAGGCAGCCGATTTGTCCTCAGTGAATACCGTAAATACCCGCGTATAGGACGCATTTTTTTCTTAAGAAGTTGACCTAAAAACCCAGGTGCGTCTTATCCATGGATACTTTTATTATAAAAATTATGCATTTATCATAAAATCGAAAATTTATTATAAAAATTTCAAGCTTACAATATTCATCATATGAGAAGTGCACTGTTGTTTTCTGACGCACAGAACTTGATTTTGGATTACGCGCAATACTGATGATCAATGTCGATTCGAACAATAAACCCATCCTTTC
>CAJQUW010001244.1:0-61339 GCA_907163375.1 Prostheceraeus crozeri | reverse complement strand
ACCGTTCCAGGACACCATAAAATTCAAAAAAATGGTATTTTTAAAAACGACATAAATTCATGAATTTGAACCCTTTTTCAGGTTTTTAAGACCTAAATTCATAAATTTAGACCATTTAAAAAGTACCATTTTTTTGACAAATCGGTATTTTTAAAAACGCCCAAATTTATGAATTTGAACCCTTTTTCAGGTTATGAAGACCTAAATTCATAAATTTAAGCGTTTTTAAAAATACCCAATTTTTCAAATTTTTCAAAATCTCAAGTGTGTGATTATGACATTTTTCATTGCTCAAATCATGACCGTTCCAGGACACCGAAAATCATAAAATTTGAGAATTTCAATTTCATGAATTTTATCCATTTTTCAGGTTTTAAAAATATGAGATAACTAAAATTATGTGTCTAATAATATTTGAAGGAATTGGTATATTCTTAACAATAAGGTTAGGTACTTTTACAATTGTCATTTCATCTGGCGTTCTTACAATTCCTGTTGTTGCTACTGCTTTGCACTCAGATGAACACTCAATTGTAGAGAACATCTGCTTCTCACATTTATGAAAAAAGGCATTTCAGTGTAAAGAGCTGTGACTTCCCACTCAAACATTTGAAAGGAAACAATGTATGAAAGAACAAACAGCTGCTACACCCACTTAGACATTTGTAAGACGTGGAATATATAACCAGCAAATCCTACTCCGGCTGCAATGCCGTGAAACAGTACACATTAACAATAATCGATATGGCTATTTCAAACAATTGTGCTGAAGACTTATTTAATTTAACAGTGTTTCTTGTCAGTGAATGTTGTGTCAAAACGCTCTCGTCATATATTACTCAAAATGAGTCAAGATCAATTTGAAGATAGAAGAAAACAATCGTTGCCAGGGAGGATGAAAAAATTACGAGAAGAATTGAAGAGGAATATATTTTGAGAGGCATGAATTTACAGATTCTTTGAGTGATTTCATAGAGCCAAATGGAGAGAATAATACAATTGTAAACTTACACAAATTCTTGTTGCATGAAAAAAGAAGCAATTCACTCAGTGTTATGTGTAAAATTTTTATCGGTAAGCACATCAACTATCTTCTATCTCTTTGTGATAATGACAAGACATATTTTTATAGTCTCTTGAAGCAAAATGAGATCAATTACCGAAGTTTCATTTCAATTAGGTAAAATTAGCAGACAATTTTCCTATGCTTTGTAGGGTGTCTGTTTCTATTGTACTTTTAAAATCACGACCTAACGTTATCGGAAGATTGACTACAAAAGGATGGATAATTTTCATTGTGTAAAGCAATTATGTGACATTCCAAATGATTCCATTCTTCTCTCAAACAATGGTGCGTCTTTTAAAGACAATATTGCGCTGACATATTCAATGGAAATTGGATGTGAATCCCCGCTTTGTTACTGCGACGGCCGCACGACACTTTATTTTCAATGTTTAGACCTATGCCATTTCATTATTTTTTCTTGAACAATGGTGCTCCAGTCAGCTAAAATACTGCGCCATTCAACTAATCAAATCAACGCGTTAACATAAGACGCGCTGTGAAGAAAACTTATCATTCTTGAAACCCCTCTGTTTTATATGCAATGTTATTTCCTGTTTTACATGTACATACAATTATTATGCCATTCAGCTAAAATACCGTGTTTCAACCAATTAGAACGCGTCCACAGCGTCGACAGAAATCCCATTGTTTAGAAAACTTGTATCCGTCTGTTTTATATGGAATGCTATTTCCTGTTTTATATGCAATGTTATTTCCAGTTGCACATGTAAATACAATAGAGTGCTTCAACCAATTAGAACGCGTCCACGCGTGGACAAATGTACATGTATTTTAAATATGCAAAGTGGTCGTAACCAAATTGAAATATCCATGTGTTGTTTTTAATTTTACATTTACGGGAATATAATAGAAACATTTTGTCTTCTCTAAAAATGAGTAACATTAGAGTCTTCCTAAAAATATACGGCAAACAAACAACTACGAATTTCGATTTAAATAGAATTTCAGAAGATTGTATTCAAAATATTTATTCAAAATATTTCTTTAAAAATGGAAGAAACAAAATGGAAGAAACCCCAAGAATATATCCTTCGTTATCATATGAACGTAGTTCTACTTTAATGGACATTGAAAAAATGAACAAAGAAAAACACAAAGATAGAGTTAGGTATATGAAAGATAAGGAATCTCAATTATTATTAAGATTAGAGCATTATAATAAATTAAGAAAGAGATGGACGATAGCTAAGAATGTGACACAAGGCGTTGGAGCATGTTTAACGATAAGTTTAGGTGCTTTAACAATTGTTATATCTTCAGGTGTTTTATCAATTCCAGTAGTTGCTACAGCTTTAACAGGTACGGGTGTTTTTACAACTTCACTTATTACAATGTTAGAAAAATCTTTAATATCAAAGAAACGAAAATCATTAAAAACTAAGCATTTACATATTAAAGAAGTTTATGACAAATTACACTACTACTTTCAAAGAGTATGTGATGATAATGTTATTACGTTAGATGAGATTGAAAAATTTGATCAAATAGCTAATGAAGCTAATAAAATATCATTTCAATTACAGTCAGAAAAAGTTGGTGATAAGAATAAACAGGATGATAAAACTTTTAGTGATGGTAAAATTTCTAATGAAGAAAATGACAAAATTTTTTTAGAAGAACTAAAAACTTTATTAGACAAAACTTTATTAAACAAATCTTTAGACGAGAAAACTTTAAACGAAAAGATGTCAGACAACAAAGCAATAAAAAAATAATTTGTTCAGTAAAATGTTTTTATTGTATTCCAATGTTACCACAAAATTCAAATATTATATTTTAAAAATGGATAAAATTAGAGCTGATAATTTTAAAAGAATAAAACAATTAGAAGAGTTAATAAAACAAGGAAACATTATGAAAGAAAATCATCTTCAACATAGAATGATAAAAGCTGGTATTCAATCTGATATGTTTGAAAACATGCAGCAAACCGAGCAAGTAAAAACTGATTTTGAGAAAACTATGAAACCATTTAAAACTCTTGAAAAAGAACTTACAAATAATGACAAACAAATTGATATAACAGATCCAGAGCACAAAACTATATTAGATGACTATGGATTACTAGAATCAAACATTAATAAGAAATTACCAAAATCTATGCAATTTGAACATTCTATTTCATTTATAGATGGAAAACATTACCTAGATTTAATCTCGGACAAAAAGAAATATTTCCGCAACCTTTTCGAGGTTTAATTTTTTCACTAGATAAATCTCCTTTTAATTTAGATAGAAATTTTGTTGATCTTTTAAGAGGAGCAGATTTAAATAATTATGCTGTAGAAGATCTCATAAAATATAAAGCTATGTTAGATAGAGTTGGTGCAGTAAAATCTCTTAGACGTCATAAACAATTAGAAAATTTATTATCATCGGGAGTTAAAGTAGGAAAAGGTTTTAAAACAGAAACAACTGTATTTTTGCCAGATGATCCACAAGAATTACTAAATAGATTAAATATTTTAATATCTGCAATAAAAGAAGGACATAATTCTAGTTTCAATGAAATTCATGCTATATTGAAAAGACTGTTAGAAAAGAAGATTCTAAATGAAGAGGATTATAAAAGTATAACGGGACATCGGAGATGTCTTCCAGGGCTTCGCCCGTAGCTGAAATATGTTGTTGTTTTTAATATTTTACAAAAAATATTTATTCAAAATTTTAACTAAAAAATGTGTTCAGCAGATTTAGACAAAATTAATAATCATTTAGAAAATCTAACAGAGATTTTGGGTTCATCAAAATTTAGTACGACGTTAAAAATTATAACAACTACCTCATCACACACTTGTAATTTAGAACCCATTCTTCATTTAGAACAAAATAAAAATTATCAAATTGCATTGACTAGTTTCTCCACATTTAACACTATTCAAAGTGTTATAAAAGATGTGAATGATCAATTTAGATATTCTACTGACAAAGGCAAAACATGGAAAATACAAACTTTTCTTCCTGGTTCTTACGAAATTGAATCAATATCAAATGAAATTAAGAGACATTTAGGTATACCATTTAAAGATAAGAAACAATTACATTTTGCAGTTGAAGCGGCAGTCAATAAATTTTCTCTTACTTTAGACGAAAATCATCAAGTTGATTTTAATCATGATAGATCATTGTCAAAGCTATTAGGATTTAATAAACAAACCTATAGTCAAGGTTATCATTTAGGTGAGAAGATTCCAAAAATAACTGAAATAAATTCAATTGTTGTACATTGTGACATTATTGAAGGAGGATATATAAATGGTAAATTGTCAAATTTAATATTCAGTTTTCCAGCTTTTACTGTACCCATTGGTTATAGATTAAATGTAATTCCACAAACATTAATATATTTCCCTATTACAAGAAAAACTATTAACAACATTAACATTAGAATCACTGATGAGGAAGGACAAGAAATAAATTTTGGAGGTGAAGAGATTATGATAGATCTTTTGGTTCGGGAGGTAAAAACTCCCGTTTGAGAGGTATAAACTCCCACGCAAAGCTAGAGAAGTTTAATTTTCTTCTTATTATTATTCTTATTCTTTAGAAACAAAAATAAAAAAAATTAAAAATCAATTTTTTTTATTAAAAAATGAGTGAAGTACTACCATTAAATAAAAAGAACTTAAATTTAATCATCATCCAAATTTATGTAATAAAGTTTTGTCAGTTATTTGAGGAAGATCAGGTTGTGGTAAAACGTATCTATTGTTTAAAATTTTAACGACTCCAAATTTTTTGGATTATAAAAATCTTATAATTTATACAACAACAGCAGAACAACCCGTCTATCAATTTTTAAGATATTGATTTGAAAATAATCTTAAAAAAACAGCAATTGCTTCATTATTCAAAGAATATGAAAAATCTGAAGATGAAGAAGAAATAAGTTCGTGGTGTGAAGAAGCAGCAAAAAATAGTCAGTTAGTGGAATCCAATAAAAATAAGCATATAAAGATACAATTAATAGATGATAGTGGTAATATGCAAGATCTTAATAAACTAGATAAAACAATGAAACATTGTGTAATTTTTGATGATTGTGTTAATGACAGAAATCAGTCAGTTCAGAGAAATTATTTCACAAGAGGTAGACATAATAACTGTAGTGTTTTTTATTTAACACAAAGTATGTATTCATTAGACGGAAGTGTTATTAGAAAGAATGCAAATATATTTATACTATTTGAAATAAATGCAAGAAACTTAAGTGATTTGTTAAGAGATTTATGCGTAAGAAATAAAGATGAATTTAAACAATCGTGTAACAATGCTTGGTCAAAAGATTATGGCTTCATTACAATTAATATTGATAAAAAAATTCATGATAGAGTTATAGAACATTTGTTTGCCGAGTGATAAAAATATACAAATATAGTGTTATAATATTTTATTTTTTTTATTTTATGTATATATCAAATTTGTCTATCTTAGAAATTAGAAAATTAAAAAGGTGAAGTAGCTATTCCATCAGGTAAAATTTTTCTTTTATCATCAAATGGATCTAATGCTAATTAATGTTCCTCTCTTAGATACATTTTATGTTTCTTTGAATTAAGTCTATAATTACATGCTGTTTTTATTTCATTATTAAATAATGCATTTTATAATCTTGAAATGTTATTTGATTAGCCACTGATGCCTTTGAAATTCCTTTTAATGTTTTATGTGTTTTAATATTATTAGTTGTATCATAACAGTAACATTTAGATTTTAAAAATATAGCTTCTGTTATGAAATCTTCATTTCCTTCTAACTCATCTTTTACTTTACATAAATCAGAAGGATGAATGATATCTTTTATTTTATCTATTTCTTTAACAAGTGTAGAATTATAAGGTATTGTTAATTCTGAGAAAACAGAATCGGTGTCTTTAAAGTGTAATTTATAGTTTTTGCCATAAGCAGGTGCTAAATAATCATGTATAAATTTATACATAAATAGTTTGGCTAATTCTAATATAGTGTATCCAATAAAATTAAACTTATCATGTTTTACGATAATTCGACGTAAATGTACAGCACATAGATTATCACTAAATCTAGTAGTTCTTTTATATGTAGGTATCCTTGTTAAATTTTGAAACCTATCTTTATCATAAACTATTTCAATATTGTGTCTATTACGTACATTTTCTAAAGTCTTACCATAAAATGCATTATTCATTAATTTGAAGAACACGTTTCCAAAATCATCTTTATTTCTTTTAGCTATTTTACGTTTTTCAATATTAGTAATGGGCAAAAGACCGTTCCAGGACACCATAAAATTCAAAAAATAGTATCTTTAAAAACGACATAAATTCATGAATTTGAACCCTTTTTCAGGTTTTTAAGACCTAAATACATAAATTTAGTCCATTCAAAAAGTACCATTTTTTCAAAAAATGGCATTTTTAAAAACGACATAAATTCATGAATTTGAACCCTTTTTCAGGTTATGAAGACCTAAATTCATAAATTTAGGGGTTTTTAAAAATACCCAATTTTTCAAATTTTTCGAAATCTCAAAATTTGAGAATTACAATTTTACACGCGCCCTTAAAATCATGACCGTTCCAGGACACCGAAAATCAAAAATGTTGAGAATTTCAATTTCATGAATTCTATCCATCTTTCAGGTTTTTAAAATATATCATGTGTCTAATAATATTTCCTTAAAGTGGAAGAAACAAAAGTGGAAGAAACCGCGGGGATGTATCGTTCAATATCATATGAGCGCAGTTCTACTACCCCCTCCCTTCTAACTTCTAGGGGTCCCTTCTGACTTCTAGGGGTCCCTTAAGAAAATTTTATTATAAAATGAACAACATAAATGAGTTTTTAAAATTATATGGAACGCAAACAACTACAAATTTTGATCTAAAGAAAATTGCAAATCAATTAGGAATAAAGAATTTTCATGTTCTAATGAGAGACGAATTACAATTGATCAAAAATAAGCCAACAATAACTATAAATTTCATAACAAATCTTCACACAACAGATGAAAAAAGAGTACTTTGGTCTGCAGGTATCTTTAATAAAAATCGAGATAATTACTATTTCGACTCTTATGGACTTCCACCAACAAATGAAGTCAAAAAATTACTTGTCAATGGAACTTATAATACGTTTCAAATTCAAAAACCAGGAACTACTTACTGTGGGCAATTATGTCTTTATGTTTTATTTAAATTACAAAAAGGAGTACCATTTCTTGATATTATGTTAGAATTGAACGAACCGTAGGTTCTATGGCTACGCCTAACAAGGGAATTTCATTCCCGAAACGTTGGTTCCAATAATATTGATAATGATAATTAAAAATCACTTCGTTGTAATTCATTTTGATAAAATCGGCCTCTGATATTTTCATCATCCAAATCTTTGATTTCGTAAGTAATCGGATAAGTTTGGTTTATTTTACAAACTTCAAATATCTCTTTTGTCCAATAACCAACAAAACCTTTTTCAAATTTATTCTTATACTTAAATATTCTAACTCTATCACCAATTTTAAATTTCGGCTTAAGTTTCTGCAAATTCGGATTACTCTCATTCGAATAATTATTTTCGAAAATTTTCTTTCGTATTAAATCAGGATCGTCAGAAGCATTCTTTGGAGTTTCTTCAATACCAGAATGAATCTTATTGTTATACTCTTCTACAACTCCTGGTAATATCTTCAACCATTTCTGATTTCCTCGCTCAGTAAATTTCTTGAAGATCTTACCTTTTAACGTCCAATTGAATCTTTCTATCACTACGGCCTTCCCTGCATTTTCAGTTGAATAAACAGTTTCAAATAGTGGCTGAACGTTTCGGTTATAAAATTCCGACCCTTTATCAACAAACAATTTCCTTGGCTTTCTATTACTTTCTTTAAAGATTTCTTCAAACGCATATTTAACTGATAGACCACTTTTATTTTTTAAAGGCTTTACCCAAGCATATCGTGTATATAAATCTATAACGGTCAATGCATATTTATAATCTTTTTCATTCGGCATATGAACAAGATCAGCACTCCAAATATCATCTTTATTAAATACTTTTACTTTCAATAAATATTTAGGCCTTCTGTATTCCCTATGAATTTCGGAGGCATAGGTTCGAGCGTTGCTCTCAGACAGCTTTGCTGTCGTTTCATTTAAACCCTGACCGAATAATATTTTAGCTTGTAAAGCTTTCTTAGCAAACATTCTTTCAATTTTTTCTCTAAATGTAGGATTTTGAATACTATCTAATTCTTGAATCATCTTCTTATCAGCTGCATGTCGAGAACTTAGGTCATGATTTCGATAAGCTAAATCATGCCTGTAAGCGGCGTCATCTACTCTATTTATTGGTTCTTCACCTGGTTTCGGATTATTATTCTCATCTAGTCTTATATCTAATCGAGTTCCTGGACCGGTATATGAATGACCAGGAAGATGTTTTTCTTTCGAATATTTACTCCAAATAAATCGAGGAAAGTTTTCTAATGTTTTTTGTATGTCGTTGCCTTCATAAATTTTACAATTTGAGGTTTTATGTACTTTTAAGAGATAATTCAATAAATCTAAATTAGCAATTTTTAATTAAATTAAATTTTCGGAATTTGTAGAATTCATTTTAAAAGATAAAATAAATGTTTTACCTAATAGAACCAAAGGGTCTGAGGCTTTAGCAGATAGAAGCAAAGGTCCTGAGGTTATCACCGAATCATACTAGGACTTAGATATATTCCAGAACCATCTTTAGTTTCTTTTATTTCAATTAAATCATCAACATTGTGGAGAATATTTTTGAGAACTCGTTTTCCTTCATCAACTAAATTTAATTTACTAATGAAATTCTCTACTATTCCTTCTCCCCTAGCAACTTTCTCTAACTCCCTATTATGACGTTTTTGTTCTTCTAATGCTGCTTTCTCTGATTTATTTTTATTTACTGCTTGGACAATACCAGCTGTCCCATCTGCAACACTTCCTGCTGCTGCTATGCCTCCTATTATTAGAGGAATTAATGGGAGAATCTCGCCATTCTTTTCTTCTTGTAATTGAATATTCTCTATCATTGGTTTACTTATGTAATACTTTTTTTGTTAATCGTAATAGTTTTAGGGGTATTTTTGTCAACAATATTACGTAATTTTAATTCAACAGTTTTATTATTATTACTTTTCGCTTGCGACATTTTTAATAAAAAATTTTAATTTACCAAAAATTCTTAATCTATTCTAGTTATGAATAAATTTTAAGTTACCAAAAATTTTTAATCTATTCTAGTTACGAAAAAATTTTATTACTAACTACTAAAAAAATTTAATCTAAGGATTTAATTAACTTATCGGAGCGAAGCTCCTCGAGGCTTCAGCCGATCGGACCAAAGGTCCTCAGGTTAGTAACCTATCCTAGCCATCTTTCCATTAAGAATTTCAATAGAATATTTTACATCTTCTAGCAATAAACCATAAGCCATCAATGAAGTTGTGGAATCTTTTTTTTCAATATTAATTGTTACATCACAACCAGTCTTGATAGTATCTTCAGATTGTGCACTTGAATCGAAACAGAAAACAGGATATAAATGTCTCCAATCACCAGGAGTTAATTGTGGTTCAACTCCAAATTCTATACAAAGATTTCGATAAGAATCATATCCTTCCATAAATTGATTATTGGTATCATCGAATCTTAATGGATCAATTGGATATCGGGTTTGATTTAATGAAACTTGTAAACTTCGAATTGTATTAATATGAAAAAGATTGTTGTTCTTATCAAAACTTGGAGAATTATTTCTTTGAAATGTTAGTAATAAATATCTTGCAGTATTCGCAGTTCTAGTAAAATGCCAGTTAAATCTTTGTTCGGAAAAAGTTACTGAACTAGCAGTTCGCTTTAGAAAATTTACTGGAATTGGTTTGTTAGTATTTAATCTTTTTGCAATAGCTGTTTCAATCTCTAAACTAGGAGTAATATGATTAATCCACCATTCAAGTCTATCAATTTTTAAATATGCTTTTTTCCAGTCTTGCCAAAAAAGATTAATTCATTATTTGCTGTGCGATGAATTATTAATTTAAATTTTAATTGATATGATATCTTATCATAATCTAAATATCCGAATAATGGAGACAATGACCAATTTACTGTCTGTTTACTTTTCTTGTTAAACTCACGTCTTTCTTTATATGCAGTATTATTTGTTTTATTTAAATGTTTTGCAATATTTTCTACATCTTTCGCAATTCCTGCGGCATCTGTTCCAGCGTAAGTTAAATCATCTATAATTATACCATCATTAGTATCAGGAAACCAACCTTCGATTTCATACTTTTATTATTTTCACCATTTGTTACGAATCTAAGCATTGTATCAATTACACCTGGAGAATCACTTATTGTTTCTATATTTTGAGTTGCAACATCTAAACGCATTTGTGTAAATAATCTTGGAGAGAAATTATTCTCTAGTGCAATATTATCGGTATCTGGTAATGGTGTTGTAAAATTAGCATCACTATATAAAGAATATTCACAGTGTAAAAACGAATCAGGTAAATATAAATAACTCTGCTGATTATCAACTTCAAAAATTAAATCACCTCCAGTATTTACTCCACTAGAAGATCCGGGATTCATAGCAATTCTTATATAGTCATTCTTTTTTTGATTATAACTAACACCTGGTGGTTTATCTAACTCAAATTTATTTTCGATATGCGAAGACATATTTATAAAAAATAATTTGACTTTCTGTTTTTTCTCACACACAGAAAAATTTTACTAAAATAATTTTACTAAAAAAATTTTGCTAAAAAAAATTTTACTAAAAAAATTTTATTAAAATATAATTTTAGAATTTTGCTAGACCAGCTCCGCTACAGCTTTGCTGGTTAGACCGAAGGTTGCTGTTAACACCATTACCTCTTATTTCTTCAATTGAACGTTTTATGGCTACGCAAGATTTCTTCTTATGTTTACTATCAGACGGAGCTCCGCTCCTCAAGGTTTCCCCCACAGCTATGTTAGCAATTTTGTTTTTTGTTTCCTCTGAAAGTTTTTTTAAATTTTTTAGTTCTTCAGAATCATTCCTAAGTTTACGAATAGCTTCTAGTTGTTTTAATTCGTTTTGAGACTTAACAGCATTTGATATTGCACTAGCTGTACTACCTATAGCAGCTGCTCCTTTTGCAGCCGATGTAATCAAATCTTTATTATTTTTAATTAAGTTAACGATACTTCCAATACCAGAAAAGATGCCAGCTCCTTCCGTGTGAACTGTTTCTCTATTATCATAATGATAAACAGGATTCATACGTGGTTCATGAGCAATTCTTTGATTTGAAGCAAAATGTTTAAGATTGTGTTTATAAATTATAGGCATTTTTTAGGATTAATTTTGACTTTAGGGAAAAAATATTTACGTTAATATTTGCGCTAACATTTACGTTTATGATCAAGATCTATGTTTGTGAATGGACAACAACTTCGAGATAACTTTATTAATTGTCTGTTGCACTTTATCTATTGCGTCAAGTAGCGTGTGATGTACTTTAATTTCTTTTCTATTAACTTGCATGTTCTCCTGATTCATCTTCAACGCCGCTTTAAGAGCATTTAACTTAATTTTAAGAACATCTAATTGTCTTTTAACAGAATCTAACTGTTCTTTATTTTCTTTAGAGTTTTCTTGTAAAGTTTTCTTTAATTCATTTTCTAAATTGATTTTAAGAATTTTCATTTTATCAACTTTTTGATTGAGCGAGTTTACTTCATTTATTATTCTATTCATCTTTTTCATTTGTTGAGTAATTTTAGAACTTAATTCATCAACAGTTTTTTGGAATGTAGCTTGTAACTGCTTTAAATTTTTTTTAATTCTTTCAGGTGGTTTTTCTATTTCATCTTCTAATTGTTCTTTCAATAATTTTATCTGTTGTTTATTTTTAATGACTGCAGTTTTTAACTTTATAGAAAGTAATATTAAAATTTTTGATTGTTCTGAAATCTTTTTAAAAAGTTTTGCTATATCTGCTTCTAGCTCTCTATCCTTTTAAATCAAGTTTTAATAATTTTTCGTTTAATGATTTGTCATTAAGTTTAAGCAACTTTAATTCATTCATCAGTGGAACCAAAACATCGTTTATATATTTTTCCTTTAAGTCATTGATTTGTGTATCAACATATTGTTTATTTGTTAACTCTGTATTTTGTTGCGGAAGAATAGAGAGATGCAATGGACCAGATAAAACGTCTCTAGTTTTCATGATATAATTTTCTATCTCTATTTCTAATTCACGATTATTCGGGATATATTCACCTCCACCAACATTTGGTAACATCATTTTTTAACAATAAAAAAGTAATTTTTTTATATAATGAGAAAAAAAAATTTTTTTTCTAATAAAAATAAAAAAAAATAAAATTTTTTCTAATAAAAATAAAAAAATGGATAAAGCAAATTTAAAAAAATTATATTCGTCCGCATCATCCTGTTCTTCTTATTCGACGAGATCAACGGGATTTGAAAATAAATGTTTTGATAATAATAATAATAATAATCCATGTATAGATGTTAATATTTTATTTGAATTACAAGCCGAAATATTTAGAGAACAGACTAAAGGTTTACCTTCTATAGAAACTAATTATTGTATATTTCCAGGTGATCCATTTATTAAATTTATGGAGATTGTAAGTAAATATAATGATGTTGCATATGTAGAATTAAATAAAGAAAATATGGTTATAATAGGACATAATAATGTCTACGGATTTATTAGAGCAGTGTTGCCAATTAGTAATACTGATTGGAGAGAAACTAAAATTATTAATTATATCAATATTAAAGAATTAGTTAAAAAATTAAAATCTTTTTCAAAAGATAAAATAAGATTATTTGTTGATGAACAAAACCAATATAACATTCATATAGAGAGTAAAAAACATAATGAAGAATTATTATGTCAAGTTTATTATAGAGATACAATTTATAAACAAGAAACATTAGAAATGCCCCAAAGATATGATGATGATACGCATATAGGATTAGGTTCAAATTTAAATATTAATTTGTTAAAATCTTATATAAATGGTTTAGCTCAACAAGAGAAAATTGATATGTGGACAACACCTTATACTATTAACAATGACCATAATCATAATCATAATAAACGAACCGAAGGTTCTAGGGCTTTGCCCGATCTTAAAGATTCTTATAATAATAATGATGATGATAATATAGATGATGATAATATAAATGATGATTCTGAAACATCTGAAAAAGGTGTAAATGGTAAAAAAGATTATAAAAATATTAGTAATTATAAAAATTTAAGTGAAGAAAAATTTATATCTCATACTGATGTACATGATATTAATACTACATATAATCAAACTTTATCTAAATTTCATTTTCTTACAATTGAAAATAATAATGATGGTATAGTTGAAGATACTGTTAAACAACTATGTGTCGGGTCTACAAAATTTAAATTAGGATTTACATCTAATCAATTTAAAATTTTATCATCTTTAATAAAAACTAAAAATGAATCAGATTATAGTGGTGTTATTAAATTTTCCAAAAGAGATCAAAGACCAATATTTTTCTCTATTATATTATTATCAGATAAAAAATGTAATTTAGAGTTAGATATTCCAATAAGCGAATGGTATCCTATCAGGGAATGGCATCCTATACCAAAAAGTGTAATTTATGATGTTGAAGAATCAATTTATGATGATGATGATGATGAAGAATCAATAGTTAGTGAAAATAAATTTAAATTATCTTTTGATAAAACGTTATATGATAAAACTTAATATGATAAAACTTAATATTATAAAACATTACATGATAAAGAAAATAAAATAACTAAAGAACGTGAAATATGTAATAATATAAAATAACACTCAAGACCTTGATATTAGATTGTTTATATCTAAAATTAAAACACAATTTCTTTCTTTAAAAAATAAAAAAAATGGAAAATACCAAGTTTTATTGTAACTAATGTAAAAAAAAGTTGCAAACAAAAAGAAGTTATCAATCTCATTTAAATAGTAAATTGCATTTACAAAATGTAGATCGAGTTGATGAAGGAAATATATTAAAATTAAATAATTATATAAACTATCTAGAAACATTACCTATTGATATAAAAGTTAAAAAAAATGTTTGAAGACTATTCACATGCGGAATATAAAAACGTTTTTAATAGTGAAGATGAGACCATACAAATCGAAGGTTCTAGGGCTTGGCCCGTACCAGATGGAAGATATTTATTTGGCGATACTGATGAATTTGACGAAGCTGAACGAACCGATGAAGCGGTAACAGATATAAAATATTTTTTTAATGAATCTGTTGAACATAATGAAACCGATAAAACTTTTTATAGTGTATTAACAAACTTTTATAATATATTTAAGAAATCTTTCAAATGTTATATATGAATGTAGAAGTACTTTATACAAAAATGGACCTGATGGAATTCCTGAAGAAATAATACAAGGACATTTTACAAATTCACAAGAAATTCATAATGTAAATGATATACAACCCATATTTGAACAAATGATACTTAAATTAGAAAATTGTATAATTGAAGCCCAGTTACGTGAATCTGGTTGGAGATTTGTTAAAATACTATCTAAGAAAATAGTAATTGATAAATATAAAAATAATACTGGTGGTAGTTATGTTCCTTTGCCTTTCAGTTCACCACAAATAATCAACATAAAAAATGAAGATGATTATTGTTTTCTGTTGAGTATTATAGCACATTTACATCCTGCAAAATATCATAAAGAAAGACTAAGTCATTATAATAAAGAAGAATATATAAATGAATTTGATCTTTCTGATGGCTTAGATGAATTTCCATATGATTATAATAGATTAAAAAAGTTTCATAAAAAGAATAAAAATTTAATAGAAGTAAATGTTTTTGAATTGAATGTGAATTATGTTTCTATTGGAAAAATTACTCCACTTTACTCAGACTCAAAAAATTTTATTTGAATAATAAAAATTTATGTCAATCAGAAATAGTATACAATAAAAGAGGAAATTACATGCATCATAATATTTTTACCAAAGAAATATAATATGTACTGAAAAATTTGAAATTGTTAAAACACTATCACCAATAAAGATTAATCATAATAATTATAAAGGACGTAATTATAATTATGATTATGATTCCGATTATTTATCTTTATCTTTAGAATATCAACAAAAATAACAAAATTTAAATGAAATTTTAAAAAAATGTAAAACAGATTATCAACAACAAACAAAAATATTAGTTCAAGAATATGGCCATAAATATCAAAATAAGATAGAAACGATTCAAAATTAAATGAAGACAATAAAGAATTAAATAATGAAGAAAATGAAACCAATCAAAAAATAAATGAATGTTTAAAAAAATGTCAACAACAATATAAAGAACAATATGATAAAGAATATGAACAACAGCTACAAATATTAAATCAAAATTTTCATCGAAATACATTTAATCTTACAAAAGAAATTGATGAAACACATGAAATATATAAAGATAAATTTGAAAAATTAAAACAAACAAAACAACCAGCACAAGCGAATATATTATACTATCAGGGTCATTTTATATTGTGTAAAGATGTTTCTATATTTACAAAAACTTCAGATAATACAAATTTTCCTTGTCTTCAATGTATGACGAGCTTTAGAACTAAAGAAGAAATGAATAGACATTTGGAGAATTGCCAACTAAATGAAGCAGTTGAAAATACTTTTCCTAAAGATGATTATTTAATATATAATAGACATTATTTGAAAAATAAAGTACCCTTTACTATTTATTGTGATTTCGAAGCATATAATGTTAATATGACACGAAAGCACGGGACATCGGAGATGTCTTCCTGGGCTTCGCCCGATTCTGAAAATGATAATTATGAAAAAAGTGCATCTGAACAAAGTAAAGAAAAATATTTATTTGAACAAAAACCATTATGTTGGGGAATGTACATTCATTCAAATTATCCTGAATTATTTAAATCAGAATATTTTCAATACTATGGTGAAGATAGTTCAGAAATGTTTACAAAGAAAGTAGAAGAATTACAATGTCGTTTTTCACAATTGCTTGAAACAAATATACCAATGCTTCCATTAACGGATGAAGAAAAAATTAATTTTGTTAATGAAACAAATTGTTATTACTGTGGAAAAGAATTTACAAAAAATTATAAAAATGGCAGAGGTAGATATCTTGATAAGGTAAAAGATCATGATCATCTAAATTGATTATATAGAGGTGCAGCACATAATTCTTGTAATCTTAATGCTAATAAATTTAAATATAACTTTGTTCCTTTATATTTCTACAATGGTTCTAAATATGATTTCCATTTAATAATGAAAGATTTATTTTCATCTGAAAATTTACAACAACAACAAATAAATGTACTATGTAAAGCAGAAGAAGAATATTTTTCAATGCAATTAGGTTGTATTAGAATTTTCGATGCATTTAGATTTTTTACTCCTTATTCATTAGATGTTATGGGGAAAACTGTGAAACCTGAACAATGTAAAATATTAAATAAATATAATTTAAAACCTTTAAAAGGAATATTTCCGTATGAGTACATAACTGGAGATTTTAATTCTGTGAATATAATTATGGAAGAAAAACAACTTCCTCCAATAAATAAATTTAAATCAACATTAAAACAATCACAATTATCTGAAGAAGATTATGCAGAAGCTGAAAAGAATTGGAGAGAGTTAAATTGTAAAACAATGTATGATTATACAATGAAATATCTTCAGATAGATGTATTAATACTAGCTGATCTTTTTGAAAATTTTCGTGATATGTGTTTAGAATATTACGGAATAGATCCATGTTATTGTTATTCTACACCAGGTTTAACATGGTTAGTAGGATTGAAACATACCGGTGTTCAAGCCGATGGCTCTAGGACAAAGTCCGTTAAACTTAAACATTATAAAGAAAATACATATGATAAATTATTATATTTTGAATCTGGAATTAGAGGTGGAGTTTCATCAGTTTTAGGTAATCGCTATGTACAGTGTTACAATAAAAAAGTAAATCCTGATGATTATGGAATAAAGAAACCTTTATCTCCAGAAGAAAGCGATCAGTTTATAAAATTGTTTAATCAAAATATAGAAGGACTTATATCAAATGAAGATAGTCAAGCAGCAGTTGATGAAATCATGAGAGAAAACTATTTGTTATATTATGATTTTAATAGCTTATATTCTTCTTGCATGATACAAGAATTACCAACAGGTGAGATGGAATGGTGTAATATTCTAGATTATCAAAAAACATATGATGGAAATTATAATCATGGTTATATATATGAAGTTGATTTAGTATACCCTGATGAAATAAAAGATAAAACAAAATATTTTCCTTTCTGTCCCGAAAACAAAATTCCCAATATAGAAGATTTTTCAGATTATCAAAAATCTATAATTCCTAAGAAATACAGACCAACAAAAAACTTATGTTAACACAAAGTAATAAAGGAAAGTATGTTGTTGAAGGAAGAATGCTAGATTGGTATTTAGAACATGGAATGATTCTCACCAAAATACATCGAAAACTATTTTATCAAAAATCTAAATGGTTAAAAAATTATATAGAGTTCAATATTGAAAAACGTAAAATAGCTAAAAGAAATAAAGATGATTTTGGAAACGTGTTCTTCAAATTAATGAATAATGCATTTTATGGTAAGACTTTAGAAAATGTGCGTAATAGACAAAATATTGAAATAGTTTATGATAAAGATAGGTTTCAAAATGTAACAAGGAAACCTACATATAAAAAAACTACTAGATTTAGTAATGAACTATGTGCTGTACATTTACGTCGAATTAGCGTAAAACATGATAAGTTTAATTTTATTGGATTCACTATATTAGAATTAGCTAAACTATTTATGTATAAATTTATATATGATTATTTAGCACCTGCTTATGGCAAAGACTATAAATTACACTTTACAGATACGGATTCCGTTTTCTTAGAATTAACAATACCGTATAATTCTACACTTGTTAAAGAAATAGATAAAATAAAAGATATCATTCATCCTTCAGAATTATGTAAAGTAAAAGATGAGTTAGAAGGAAATGAAGATTTCATAACAGAAGCTATATTTTTAAAATCTAAATGTTACTGTTATGATACAACTAATAATATTAAAACACATAAAACATTAAAAGGAATTTCAAAGGCATCAGTGGCTAATCAAATAACATTTCAAGATTATAAAAATGCATTATTTAATAATGAAATAAAAACAGCATGTAATTATAGACTTAATTCAAAGAAACATAAAATGTATCTAAGAGAGGAACATTAATTAGCATTAGATCCATTTGATGATAAAAGAAAAATTTTACCTGATGGAATAGCTACTTCACCTTTTTAATTTTCTAATTTCTAAGATAGACAAATTTGATATATACATAAAATAAAAAAAATAAAATATTATAACACTATATTTGTATATTTTTATCACTCGGCAAACAAATGTTCTATAACTCTATCATGAATTTTTTTATCAATATTAATTGTAATGAAGCCATAATCTTTTGACCAAGCATTGTTACACGATTGTTTAAATTCATCTTTATTTCTTACGCATAAATCTCTTAACAAATCACTTAAGTTTCTTGCATTTATTTCAAATAGTATAAATATATTTGCATTCTTTCTAATAACACTTCCGTCTAATGAATACATACTTTGTGTTAAATAAAAAACACTACAGTTGTTATGTCTACCTCTTGTGAAATAATTTCTCTGAACTGACTGATTTCTGTCATTAACACAATCATCAAAAATTACACAATGTTTCATTGTTTTATCTAGTTTACTAAGATCTTGCATATTACCACTATCATCTATTAATTGTATCTTTATATGCTTATTTTTATTGGATTCCACTAACTGATTATTTTTTGCTGCTTCTTCACACCACGAATTTATATTTCTTCTTCATCTTCAGATTTTTCATATTCTTTGAATGATGAAGCAATTGCTGTTTTTTTAAGATTATTTTCAAATCCATATTTTAAAAATTGATAGACGGGTTGTTCTGCTGTTGTTGTATAAATTATAAGATTGTTATCATCCAAAAAATTTGGAGTCGTTAAAATTTTAAACAATAGATACGTTTTACCACAACCTGATCTTCCGCAAATAACTGACAAAACTTTATTAGATAAATTTGGATGATGATTAAGTTTAAGTTTTTTTTTATTTAATGGTAGTACTTCACTCATTTTTTAATAAAGAAATTTTATTTTTATTTTAAAAGAAGAAGAAGAAAATTAAACTTCTCTAGCTTCGCGTGGGAGTTTATACCTCTCGAACGGGAGTTTTTACCTCTCGAACGGGAGTTTATACCTCCCGAACCAAAAGATCTATCATAATCTCTTCACCTCCAAAATTTATTTCTTGTCCTTTTTCATCAGTGATTCTCATGTTAATGTTGTTAATAGTTTTTCTTGTAATAGGGAAATATATTAATGTGTGTGGAATTACATTTAATCTATAACCAATGGGTACAGTAAAAGCTGGAAAACTGAATATTAAATTTGACAATTTACCATTTATATATCCTCCTTCAATAATGTCACAATGTACAACAATTGAATTTATTTCAGTTATTTTTGGAATCTTCTCATCTAAATGATAACCTTGACTATAGGTTTGTTTATTAAATCCTAATAGCTTTGACAATGATCTATCATGATTAAAATCAACTTGATGATTTTCGTCTAAAGTAAGAGAAAATTTATTAACTGCCGGTTCAACTGCAAAATGTAATTGTTTCTTATCTTTAAATGGTATACTTAAATGTCTCTTAATTTCATTTGATATTGATTCAACTTCGTAAGAACCAGGAAGAAAAGTTTGTATTTTCCAGGTTTTGCCTTTATCAGTAAAATATCTAAATTGATCATTCACATCTTTGATAACGTTTTGAATAGTGTTAAATGTGGAGAAACTAGTCAATGCAATTTGATAATTTTTATTTTGTTCTAAATGAAGAATGGGTTCTAAATTACAAGTGTGTGATGAAGTAGTTGTTATAATTTTTAACGTCGTACTAAATTTTGATGAACCCAAAATCTCTGTTAGATTTTCTAAATGATTATCAATTTTGTCTAAATCTTCTGAACACATTTTTTAGTTAAAATTTTGAATAAATATTATAGATAAAAATCGTAGATAAAAATCATAGATAACAATCATAGATAAAAATCATAGATAAAAATCATAGATAAAAATCATAAATAAAAATCATAGATAAAAATCATTATCAATAAAAATCAATAAAAATTAGAAACAACATATTTCAGCTACGAGCGAAGCCCTTAAAGACATCAGAGATGTCCGGCTATACTTTTATAATCCTCTTCATTTAGAATCTTCTTTTCTAACAGTCTTTTCAATATAGCATGAATTTCTTTGAAACTAGAATTATGTCCTTCTTTTATTGCCGATATTAAAATATTTAATCTATTTAGTAATTCTTGTGGATCATCTGATAAGAATACAAGTGTTTCTGTTTTCTGATTTTCAGATAAACCTTTTCCTACTTTAACTCCTGTTGATAATAAATTTTCTAATTGTCTATAACGTCTAAGAGATTTTACTGCACCAACTCTATCTAACATAGCTTTATATTTTATGAGATCTTTTACAGCACAATTATTTAAATCTGCTCCTCTTAAAAGATCAACAAAATTTCTATCTAAATTAAAAGGAGATTTATCTGGTGAAAAAATTAAACCTCGAAAAGGTTGTGGAAATATTTCTTTTTGTCCGAGATAAAATCTAGGTAATGTTTTTCCTTCTATAAATGAAATAGAATGTTCAAATTGCATAGATTTTGGTAATTTCTTATTAATGTTTGATTCTAGTAATCCATAGTCATCTAATATAGTTTTGTGCTCTGGATCTGTTATATCAATTTGTTTATCATTATTTGTAAGTTTTTTTTCAAGAGTTTTAAATGGTTTCATAGTTTTCTCAAAATCAGTTTTTACTTGCTCGGTTTGCTGCATGTTTTCAAACATATCAGATTGAATACCAGCTTTTATCATTCTATGTTGAAGATGATTTTCTTTCATAATGTTTCCTTGTTTTATTAACTCTTCTAATTGTTTTATTCTTTTAAAATTATCAGCTCTAATTTTATCCATTTTTAAAATATAATATTTGAATTTCGTGGTAACATTGGAATACAGCAAAAACATTTAACTGAACAAATTATTTTTTTATTGCTTTGTTGTCTGTCATCTTTTCGCTTTAAGTTTTCTCGTTTTAAGTTTTGTTTAATAAAGTTTTGCTTAAATTTTGGCTTAAAGTTTTTAGCTCTTCTAAAAAAATTTTGTCATTTTCTTCATTAGAAATTTTACCATCACTAAAAGTTTTACCATCACTAGAAATTTTACCATCCTGTTTATTCTTATCATCAACTTTTTCTGACTGTAATTGAAATGATATTTGATTTACTTCATTAGCTATTTGATCAAATTTTTCAATCTCATCTAACGTAATAACATTATCATCACATACTCTTTGAAAGTAGTAATGTAGTTTACCATAGACTTTTTTAATATGTAAATGCTTAGTTTTTAATGATTTTCGTTTCTTAGTTATTAAAGATTTATCTAACACTGTAACAAGTGAAGTTGCAAAAACACCCGTACCTGTTAAAGCAGTAGCAACTACTGGAATTACTAAAACACCAGAAGATATAACAATAGTGAGAGCGCCTAAAGTTATTGTTAAGAATATGCCAATTCCTTGTGTTACATTCTTAACATTAGTCCATCTCTTTCTTAATTTTTATATTGCTCTAATCTTAATAATAATTGAGATTCCTTATCTTTCATATACCTAACTCTATCTTTGTGTTTTTCTTTGTTCATTTTTTCAATGTCCATTAAAGTAGAACTACGTTCATATGATAACGAAGGATGTATTCTTGCGGTTTCATCCACTTTTGTTTCTTCCATGTTTAAAGAAATATTTTGAATAAATATTTTGAATACAATCTTTTGAATTTCGATTTAAATAGAATTTCGTAGTTGTTTGTCTACCGTATATTTTCTAAGAACTCAGTCAGACCAAAAGCTCTGGGAGAGGATGAGACGAAGAGGGAGAGAAAACAAAGGAATTGTTTGCCAGTATGAATCGTAGATAAGCAATTGAATTTTTTGTATACTCCAGTATTCCTCTACTGCCCAATACCGATGCAATCGTACATGTTATGAGGATAAAAAACTACTCTTCATTCCACGAAAAATATCCTTTTTGGGAAGACATGCATCTTAATGCACATTTTAATTAGTTTTTGCAGAAGAAGTCGCTAATCCTAGTTTGTTTCGCTTGACTTGCTTTGACGTTGAACATTGAAGTGGTAGCAGCCGCGGCTTGCGGCAGACAATAGCGCCATAAATGCGGGTATACTTTAGACGCTTCGCTGGGGGCAAAGGTCATAAAGATTCTCTCTCTCTCTCACAAACAGCTGCTGCCATTATTCCACGTATTACAATTTCATTCTTACTGCGTGCATTCATTCTGTGAGCGTTCTACGAGACTGACTTTGTCTGCAATCACTTCATGTCTTCATCCTGGAATATGTCATCAACACCTCTAGAACGAGCATCTGCAATCTTTTGCGATTCAATTTTCCCTCTAATAGTTCCTGACCAGCAAGCACTGTTTACAGATTTGGCTGTAAACTTCATTGAAGAAAATTTGAAAAAGAAGAAAGCAACTGTTGACAAAAACAAAGAAAAGGAAGTGAAAGACCTTATTTCAAATTTATTTGTGGATACAGAGTTGGAGGAATTTTATCCGGAGAAAGTGGACTATTTTTCTATTCCTACCTGTATAGATTCGTTGAAAAAACTAATTTTGACAGAAAAGAGAGGTAACCAAAGATTGTTAATTTCATATATTAATCAAGGTAAGGTATTGTGTAAGTTGAAAACATTAATCAAGTGTTCATTTGTAAAGTTCATTAAATGTTTGAATGATGAACACCAAATCTATTTTTCTAGAACGTATGTTAGTCTATTAATCAAGTTGTATAGACTATCTCTCGAATTCCCGAAACTCAATACTTCAACATTGAGCATTCATTTTGTTAAAAAGCACTTGAACCAAATTGAGAACTTTCTCACAAATGAAAAAGAAAAAAGACTGTTGGAATCTTCTGATGAAATTTGGGGAAAAAGAACTGGTGTAACTCAAGAAATAGACGAGTTAAATTTATGAAGTTTTGTAACTGTATTTTCAGACTTCAGAGAACGTCGTTAGTGTATTGTCAGACTATACTTTTAAAGTGAATGTAAGTAATTTATTTCAACCTTTTTCTGCTGAAGAATTTAAAGTTGAGAACAACGTTCTCACTTTGCAAGTGTATTTTCAGACTATACTTTTAAAGTGAATGTAAGTAATTTATTTCAATCTTGTTCTGCTGAAGAATTTAAAGTTGAGAACAACGTTATCACTTTGCAAGTGTATTTTCAGACTATACTTTTAAAGTGAATGTAAGTAATTTATTTCAACCTTGTTCTGCTGAAGAATTTAAAGTTGAGAACAACGTTCTCACTTTGCAAGTGTATTTTCAGACTATCCTTTCAAAGTGAATGTAAGTAATTTATGAAAGTAAAGAAGAATGAAAAGAAGAGAACGCCGTTCTATATTTGTGTTTTGCTTTATCCATTTGTTCCAATATCGGACATAAAGGGGCTGATGGTTCTTTTGTTTTTTTTCATCTTCTTTTTTTTCCATTTTTAAAGAAACATTTTAGACACATGGTATATTTTAAAAACCTGAAAAACGGATTTAAAAGACGTTTTTCAAAATACCAATTTTTTGATGTTGTGTCCTGGAACGGTCATGATTTTCAAGGTAAAATGTCACAATCACAAATTTTGAGATTTTGAAAAATTTGAAAAATTGGGTATTTTTAAAAACGCCCAAATTTATGAATTTAGTTCTTCATAACCTGAAAAAGGGTTCAAATTCATGAATTTATGTCGTTTTTAAAAATACCACTTTTTGAAAAAATGGTACTTTTTGAATGGACTAAATTCATGAATTTAGGTCTTAAAAACCTGAAAAAGGGTTCAAATTCATGAATTTATGTCGTTTTTAAAGATACTATTTTTTGAATTTTATGGTGTCCTGGAACGGTCTTTTGCCCATTACTAATATTGAACTCTATATAATTTTTTAACCATTTAGATTTTTGATAAAATAGTTTTCGATGTATTTTGGTGAGAATCATTCCATGTTCTAAATACCAATCTAGCATTCTTCCTTCAACAACATACTTTCCTTTATTACTTTGTGTTAACATAAGTTTTTTGTTGGTCTGTATTTCTTAGGAATTATAGATTTTTGATAATCTGAAAAATCTTCTATATTGGGAATTTTGTTTTCGGGACAGAAAGGAAAATATTTTGTTTTATCTTTTATTTCATCAGGGTATACTAAA
This sequence comes from Prostheceraeus crozeri, assembly GCA_907163375.1. Taxonomy (NCBI): domain Eukaryota; kingdom Metazoa; phylum Platyhelminthes; order Polycladida; family Euryleptidae; genus Prostheceraeus; species Prostheceraeus crozeri. The sequence continues at coordinate 36,710 of CAJQUW010001244.1, read as the reverse complement.
TCAACTTCATATATATAACCATGATTATAATTTCCATCATATGTTTTTTGATAATCTAAAATATTACACCATTCCATCTCACCTGTTGGTAATTCTTGTATCATGCAAGAAGAATATAAGCTATTAAAATCATAATATAACAAATAGTTTTCTCTCATGATTTCATCAACTGCTGCTTGACTCTCTTCATTTGATATAAGTCCTTCTATATTTTGATTAAACAATTTTATAAACTGATCGCTTTCTTCTGGAGATAAAGGTTTCATTATTCCATAATCATCAGGATTTACTTTTTTATTGTAACACTGTACATAACGATTACCTAAAACTGATGAAACTCCACCTCTAACTCCAGATTCAAAATATAATAATTTATCATATGTATTTTCTTTATAATGTTTAAGTTTAACGGACTTTGTCCTAGAGCCATCGGCTTGAACACCGGTATGTTTCAATCCTACTAACCATGTTAAACCTGGTGTAGAATAACAATAACATGGATCTATTCCGTAATATTCTAAACACATATCACGAAAATTTTCAAAAAGATCAGCTAGTATTAATACATCTATCTGAAGATATTTCATTGTATAATCATACATTGTTTTACAATTTAACTCTCTCCAATTCTTTTCAGCTTCTGCATAATCTTCTTCAGATAATTGTGATTGTTTAAATGTTGATTTAAATTTATTTATTGGAGGAAGTTTTTGTTCTTTCATTATTTCATTTATTCTATCTATATCTCCAGTTATATATTCATACGGAAATATTCCTTTTAAAGGTTTTAAATTATATTTATTTAATATTTTACATTGTTCAGGTTTCACAGTTTTTCCCATAACATCTAATGAATAAGGAGTAAAAAATCTAAATGCATCTAAAATTCTAATACAACCTAATTGCATTGAAAAATATTCTTCTTCTGTTTTACATAGTACATTTATTTGTTGTTGTTGTAAATTTTCAGATGAAAATAAATCTTTCATTATTAAATGGAAATCATATTTAGAACCATTGTAGAAATATAAAGGAACAAAGTTATATTTAAATTTATTAGCATTAAGATTACAAGAATTATGTGCTGCACCTCTATATAATCCATTTAGATGATCATGATCTTTTACCTTTGCCATTTTTATAATTTTTTGTAAATTCTTTTCCACAGTAATAACAATTTGTTTCATTAACAAAATTAATTTTTTCTTCATCCGTTAATGGCATCATTGGTATATTTGTTTCAAGCAATTGTGAAGAACGTCCTTGTAATTCTTCTACTTTCTTTGTAAACATTTCTGAACTATCTTCACCATAGTATTGATAATATTCTGATTTAAATAATTCAGGATAATTTGAATGAATGTACATTCCCCAACATAATGGTTTTTGTTCAAATAAATATTTTTCTTTACTTTGTTCAGGTGTACTTTTTTCATATTTATAAACCGAAGGTTCTAGGGCTTTGGCCCGTACAATTATCAGAATCGGGCAAAGCCCTAGAACCTTCGGTTCGATTTTGTGTCATATTAACATTATATGCTTCAAAATCACAATAAATAGTAAAGGGTACTTTATTTTTCAAATAATGTCTATTATATATTAAATAATCATCTTTAGAAAAAGTATTTTCAACTGCTTCATTTAGTTGGCAATTCTCCAAATGTCTATTCATTTCTTCTTTAGTTCTAAAGCTCGTCATACATTGGAGACAAGGAAAATTATCATTATCTGAAGTTTTTGTAAATATAGAAACATCTTTACACAATATAAAATGACCCTGATAATATAATATATTCGTTTGTGCTGGTTGTTTTGTCTGTTCTAATTTTTCAAATTTATCTTTATATATTTCATGTGTTTCATCAATTTCTTTTGTAAGATTAAATGTATTTCGATGAAAATTTTGATTTAATATTTGTAGCTGTTGTTCATATTCTTTATCATATTGTTCTTTATATTGTTGTTGACATTTTTTTAAACATTCATTTATTTTTTGATTGGTTTCATTTTCTTCATTATTTAATTCTTTATTGTCTTCATTTAATTTTGAATCGTTTCTATCTTATTTTGATATTTATGGCCATATTCTTGAACTAATATTTTTGTTTGTTGTTGATAATCTGTTTTACATTTTTTTAAAATTTCATTTAAATTTTGTTATTTTTGTTGATATTCTAAAGATAAAGATAAATAATCGGAATCATAATCATAATTATAATTACGTCCTTTATAATTATTATGATTAATCATTATTGGTGATAGTGTTTTAACAATTTCAAATTTTTCAGTACATATTATATTTCTTTGGTAAAAATATTATGATGCATGTAATTTCCTCTTTTATTGTATACTATTTCTGATTGACATAAATTTTTATTATTCAAATAAAATTTTTTTGAATCTGAGTAAAGTGGAGTAATTTTTCCAATAGAAACATAATTCACATTTAATTCAAAAACATTTACTTCTATTAAATTTTTATTCTTTTTATGAAACTTTTTTAACCTATTATAAATTCATCTAAGACATCAGAAAGATCAAATTCATTTATATATTCTTCTTTATTATAATGACTTAGTCTTTCTCTATGATATTCTGCAGGATGTAAATGTGCTATAATACTCCACAGAAAACAATAATCATCTTCATTTTTTATGTTGATTATTTGTGGTGAACTGAAAGGTAAAGGAACATAACTACCACCAGTATTATTTTTATATTTATCAATTACTATTTTCTTGGATAGTATTTTAACAAATCTCCAACCAGATTTACGTGACCTGGGCTTCAATTATACAATTTTCTAATTTAAGTATCATTTATTCAAATATGGGTTGTATATCATTTACATTATGAATTTCTTGTGAATTTGTAAAATGTCCTTGTAATATTTCTTCAGGAATTCCATCAGGTCCATTTTTGTATAAAGTACTTCTACATTCATATATAACATTTGAAAGATTTCTTAAATATATTATAAAAGTTTGTTAATACATTATAAAAAGTTTTATCGGTTTCATTATGTTCAACAGATTCATTAAAAAAATATTTTATATCTGTTACCGCTTCATCGGTTCGTTCAGCTTCATCAAATTCACCTATTTCGTTAAATTCATCAGTATCGCTAAATAAATATCTCCCATCTGGTACGGGCCAAGCCCTAGAACCTTCGGTTTGTATGGACTCATCTTCACTATTAAAAACTATTTTATATTCCGAATGTGAATAGTCTTCAAACATTTTTTTAACTTTTATATCAGTAGGTAATGTTTCTAGATAGTTTTTATAACTATTTAATTTTAATATATTTCCTTCATCAACTCGATCTACATTTTGTAAATGCAATTTACTATTTAAATGAGATTGATAACTTCTTTTTGTTTGCAACTTTTTTTTACATAAGACACAATAAAACTTGGTATTTTCCATTTTTTTATTTTTTAAAGAAAAAAATTGTGTTTTAAATTTAGATATAAACATTCTAATATCAAGGTCTTGAGAGTTATTATATATTATTATATATTTCACGTTCTTTAGTTATTTTATTTTCTTTATCATATTAAGTTTTATCATATAACGTTTTATCAAAAGATAATTTAAATTTATTTTCACTAACTATTGATTCTTCATCATCATCATCAATTGATTCTTCATCATCATCATAAATTGATTCTTCAACATCATAAATTACACTTTTTGGTATAGGATGCCATTCCCTGATAGGATACCATTCTCTTATTGGAATATCTAACTCTAAATTACATTTTTTATCTGATAATAATATAATAGAGAAAAATGTTGGTCTTTGATCTCTTTTGGAAAATTTAATAACACCACCATAATCTGAATCACTTTTAGTTTTTATTAAAGATGATAAAATTTTAAATTGATTAGATGTAAATCCTAATTTAAATTTTGTAGACCCGACACATAGTTGTTTAACAGTATCTTCAACTATACCATCATTATTATTTTCAATTGTAAGAAAATGAAATTTAGATAAAGTTTGATTATATGTAGTATTAATATCATGTACATCAGTATGAGATATAAATTTTTCTTCACTTAAATTTTTATAATCTTTTTTACCATTTACACCTTTTTCAGATGTTTCAGAATCATCATTTATATTATCATTATCTATATTATTATCATCATTATTATTATAAGATTCTTTAAGATCGGGCAAAGCCCTAGAACCTTCGGTTCGTTTATTATCATAAGATTCTTTAAGATCGGGCAAAGCCCTAGAACCTTCGGTTCGTTTATTATGATTATGATTGTGGTCATTGTTAATAGTATAAGGTGTTGTCCACATATAAATTTTTTCTTGTTGAGCTAAACCATTTATATAAGATTTTAACAAATTAATATTTAAGTTTGAATATAATCCTATATATGTATCATCATCATATCTTTGGGGCATTTCTAATGTTTCTTGTTTATAAATTGTATCTCTATAATAAACTTGACATAATAATTCTTCATTATGCTTTTTACTCTCTATGTGAATGTTATATTGATTTTGATCGTCAACAGATAATCTTATTTTTTCTTTGGAAAAAGATTTTAATTTTTTAACTAATTCTTTAATATTGATATAATTAATAATTTTAGTTTCTATCCAATCAGTATTACTAATTGGTAATACTGCTCTAATAAAACCATAAACCTTATTATGACCTATTATAACCATATTTTCTTTATTGAATTCTACATAAGCCACATCATTATATTTACTAACAATATCCATAAATTTAATAAATGGATCACCTGGAAAAATACAATAATTAGTTTCTATAGAAGGTAAACCTTTAGTCTGTTCTCCAAATATTTCGGCTTGTAATTCAAATAAAATATTAACATCTATACATGGATTATTATTATTATTATTATTATCAAAACATTTATTTTCAAATCCCGTTGATCTCGTCGAATAAGAAGAACAGGATGATGCGGGCGAATATAATTTTTTCAAATTTGCTTTTTCTATTTTTTTATTTTTATTTTTATTAGAAAAAATTTTTTTTTATTAGAAAAAAATTTTTTTTTCTCATTATATAAAAAAATTACTTTTTTATTGTTAAAAAATGATGTTACCAAATGTTGGTGGAGGTGCATATATCCCGAATAATCGTGAATTAGAAATAGAGATAGAAAATTATATCATGAAAACTGGAGACGTTTTATCTGGTCCATCGCATCTTTCTATACTTCCGCAACAAAATACAGAGTTAACAAATAAACAATATGTTGATACACAAATCAATGACTTAAAGGAAAAATATATAAACGATGTTTTGGTTCCACTGATGAATGAATTAAAGTTGCTTAAACTTAATGACAAATCATTAAACGAAAAATTATTAAAACTTGATAAAAAGGATAGAGAGCTAGAAGCAGATATAGCAAAACTTTTTAAAAAGATTTCTGAACAATCAAAAATTTTAATATTACTTTCTATAAAGTTAAAATCTGCAGTCATTAAAGATAAACATCAGATAAAATTATTGAAAGAACAATTAGAAGATGAAATAGAAAAACTACCTGAAGGAATTAAAAAAAATTTAAAGCAGTTACAAGCTACATTCCAAAAAACTGTTGATGAATTAAGTTCTAAAATTACTCAACAAATGAAAAAGATGAATAGAATAATAAATGAAGTAAACTCGCTTAATCAAAAAGTTGATAAAATGAAAATTCTTAAAATCAATTTAGAAAATGAATTAAAGAAAACTTTACAAGAAAACTCTAAAGAAAATAAAGAACAGTTAGATTCTGTTAAAAGACAATTAGATGTTCTTAAAATTAAGTTAAATGCTCTTAAAGTGGCGTTGAAGATGAATCAGGAGAAAATGCAACTTAATAGAAAAGAAATTAAAGTACATCACATGCTACTTGACGCAATAGATAAAGTGCAACAGACAATTAATAAAGTTATCTTGAAGTTGTTGTCCATTCACAAACGTAAATCTTGATCATAAACGTAAATATTTTTCCCAAAAGTCAAATTTATTCCTAAAAAATGCCTATAATTTATAAACACAATCTTAAACATTTTGCTTCAAATCAAAGAATTGCTCATGAACCACGTATGAATCCTGTTTATCATTATGATAATAGAGAAACAGTTCACACGGAAGGAGCTGGCATCTTTTCTGGTATTGGAAGTATCGTTAACTTAATTAAAAATAATAAAGATTTGATTACATCTGCTGCAAAAGGAGCAGCTGCTATAGGTAGTACAGCTAGTGCAATATCAAATGCTGTTAAGTCTCAAAACGAATTGAAACAACTAGAAGCTATTCGTAAACTTAGGAATGATTCTGAAGAACTAAAAAATTTAAAAAAACTTTCAGAGGAAACAAAAAACAAAATTGCTAACATAGCTGTGGGGGAAACCTTGAGGAGCGGAGCTCCGTCTGATAGTAAACATAAGAAGAAATCAGGCGTAGCCATAAAACGTTCAATTGAAGAAATAAGAGGCAATGGTGTTAACAGCGGAGCTGGTCTAGCAAAATTCTAAAATTATATTTTAATTAAATTTTTTAGCAAAATTTTTTTAGTAAAATTATTTAAGTAAAATTTTTTTTAATAAAATTTTTTCTGTGTGTGAGAAAAAACAAAAAGTCAAATTATTTTTTATAAAAATGTCTTCGCTTATCGAAAATAAATTTGAATTAGATAAACCACCAGGTGTTACTTATAATCAAAAAAAGAATGACTATATAAGAATTGCTATGAATCCCGGATCTTCTAGTAGAGTAAATACTGGAGAAGATTTAATTTTTGAAGTTGATAATCAGCAGAGTTATATATATCTACCTGATTCATTTTTACACTGTGAATATTCTTTATATAGTGATGCTAATTTTACAACACCATTACCAGATACCGATAATATTGCACTAGAGAATAATTTCTTTCCAAGATTATTTACACAAATGCGTTTAGATGTTGCAACTCAAAATATAGAAACAATAAGTGATTCTCCAGGTGTAATTGATACAATGCTCAAATTTGTAACAATTGGTGAAAATAATAAAAAGTATGAAATCGAAGGTTGGTTTCCTGATACTAATGATGGTATAATTGTTGATGATTTAACTCACGCTGGAACAGATGCCGCAGGAATTGCGAAAGATGTAGAAAATATTGCAAAACATTTAAATAAAACAAACAATAGTGCATATAAAGAAAGACGTGAATTTAACAAGAAAAGTAAACAGACAGTAAATTGGTCATTGTCTCCATTATTCGGATATTTAGATTATGATAAAATATCATATCAATTAAAATTTAAATTAATAATTCATCGTACAGCAAATAATGAATTAATCTTCTTTGGTAAGACTGGAAAAAAAGGATATTTAAAAATTGATAGACTTGAATGGTGGATTAAGCATATTACTCCTAGTTTAGAGATTGAAACAGCTATTGCAAAAAGATTAAATACTAACAAACCAATTCCAGTAAATTTTCTAAAGCGTACTGCTAGTTCAGCAACTTTTTCCGAACAAAGATTTAACTGGCATTTTACTAGAACTTCGAGTACTCCAAGATATTTATTACTAACTTTTCAAAGAAATAATTCTCCAAGTTTTGATAAAAACAACAATCTTTTTCATATTAATACAATTCGAAGTTTACAAGTTTCATTAAATCCAATTGATCCCGTTATCCAATTGATCCATTAAGATACGATGATACCAATAATCAATTTATGGAAGGATATGATTCTTATCGAAATCTTTGTATAGAATTTGGAGTTGAACCACAATTAACTCCTGGAGATTGGAGACATTTATATCCTGTTTTCTGTTTCGATTTAAGTGCACAATCTGAAGATATTATCAAGACTGGTTGCGATGTAACAATTAATATTGAAAAGAAAGATTCCACAACTTCATTGATGGCTTATGGTTTATTGCTAGAAGATGTAAAATATTCTATTGAAATTCTTAATGGAAAGATGGCTAGGATAAGTTAATTAAAATTTTTGATAACTTAAAATTTTTTTTTTAGTAATTAGTAATAAACTTTTTCGTAACTAGAATAGATTAAAAATATTCCACTAATAATAGGAGGCATAGCAGCAGCAGGAAGTGTTGCAGGTGGGACAGCTGGTATTGTCCAAGCAGTAAATAAAAATAAATCAGAGAAAGCAGCATTAGAAGAACAAAAACGTCATAATAGAGAGTTAGAGAAAGTTGCTAGGGGTGACGGAATAGTAGATAATTTTATTAGTAAATTAAGATTAGTTGATGAAGGAAAACGAGTTCTCAAAAATATTCTCCACAATGTTGATGATTTAATTGAAATTAAAGAAACTAAAGATGGTTCTGGAATATATCTAAGTCCTAGTATGATAAGGTAAAACATTTTTTTTATCTTTTAAAATGAATTCTACAAATTCCAAAAATTTAATTAAATTAAAAATTGCTAATTTACATTTATTAAATTATGTATTAAACAAAAATAAAAACTCAAATTGTCAGCATATTGGAGGTGACATACAAAAAGCATTAGAAAACTTTCCTCGATTTATTTGGAGTAAATATTCGAAAGAAAAATATCTTCCTGGTCATTCATATACCGGTCCAGGAACTCGATTAGATATAAGACTAGATGAGAATAATAATCCGAAACCAGTTGAAGAACCAATAAATAGAGTAGATGACGCCGCTTACAGGCATGATTTAGCTTATCGAAATCATGACCTAAGTTCTCGACATGCAGCTGATCAGAAGATGATTCAAGAATTAGATAGTATTCAAAATCCTACACTTAGAGAAAAAATTGAAAGAATGTTTGCTAAGAAAGCTTTACAAGCTAAAATATTATTCGGTCAGGGTTTAAATGAAACGACAGCAAAGCTGTCTGAGAGCAACGCTCGAACATACGCGTCTGAAATTCATAAAGAATATAGAAAGCCTAAATATTTATTGAAAGTAAAAGTATTTAATAAAGATGATATTTGGAGTGCTGATCTTGTTCATATGCCGAATGATTCTGATTATAAATACGCATTGACCGTTATAGATTTATATACACGATACGCTTGGGTAAAGTCTTTAAAAAATAAAAGTGGTCTATCAGTAAAATATGCGTTTGAAGAAATCTTTAAAGAAATTAATAGAAAGCCAAGGAAATTGTTTGTTGATAAAGGATCGGAATTTTATAACCGAAACGTTCAGCCACTATTTGAAACTGTTTATTCAACTGAAAAGGCAGGGAAGGCCGTAGTGATAGAAAGATTCAATAGATCATTAAAAAATAAAATTTTCAAAAAATTTACTGAGCGAGGAAATCAAAAATGGTTGAAGATATTACCAGGAGTTGTAGAAGAGTACAATAATAAAGTTCATTCTGGTATTGAAGAAACTCCAAAGAATGCTTCTGACGATCCTGGTTTAATACGAAAGAAAATATTCGAAAATAATTATTCGAATGAGAGTAATCCGAATTTGCAGAAACTTAAGCCGAAATTAAAAATTGGTGATAGAGTTAGAATATTTAAGTATAAGAATAAATTTGAAAAGGGCTTTGTTGGTTATTGGACTAAAGAGATGTTTGAAGTTTGTAAAATAAATCAAACTTATCCGATTACTTACGAAATCAAAGATTTAGATGATGAAAATATCAGAGGCCGATTTTATCAAAATGAATTACAACGAAGTGATTTTTAATTATCATTATCATTATTATTGGAGCTAACGTTTCGGGAATTAATGTTCAATTCTAACATAATATCAAGAAATGGTACTCCTTCCTGTAATTTCAATGAAACATAAAGAAATAATTGTCCACAGTAAGTAGTTCCTGGTTTTTGAATTTGAAACGTATTATAAGTTCCATTGACAAGTAATTTTTTGACTTCATTTGTTGGTGGAAGTCCATAAGAGTCGAAATAGTAATTATCTCCGTTTATATTAGACGTACCTGCAGACCAATGTACTCCTTTTTCATCTGTTGTGTGAAGATTTGTTATGAAATTTATAGTTATTGTTGGCTTATTTTTGATCAATTGTAATTCGGCTCTCATTAGAACATGAAAATTCTTTATTCCCAATTGATTTGCGATTTTCTTTAGATCAAAATTTGTAGTTGTTTGCGTTCCATATAATTTTAAAAACTCATTTATGTTGCTCATTTTATAATAAAAAATTTCTTAAGGGACCCCTAGAAGTCAGAAGGGACCCCTAGAAGTTAGAAGGGAGGGGGTAGTAGAACTACGTTCATATGAAATTGAAGGATATATTCTTGCAGTTTTTTCCACTTCTGTTTCTTCCATTTTTGTTTCTTCCATTTTTAAAGAAATATTATTAGACACAAAATTTTAGTTATCTCATATTTTTAAAACCTGAAAAATGGATAAAATTCATGAATTTGAAATTCTCAAATTTTATGATTTTCGGTGTCCTGGAGCGGTCATGATTTGAGCAATGAAAAATGTCATAATCACACACTTGAGATTTTGAAAAATTTGAAAAATTGGGTATTTTTAAAAACGCTTAAATTTATGAATTTAGGTCTTCATAACCTGAAAAAGGGTTCAAATTCATAAATTTGGGCGTTTTTAAAAATACCGATTTTTTAAAAAAATGGTACTTTTTAAATGGTCTAAATTTATGAATTTAGGTCTTAAAAACCTGAAAAAGGGTTCAAATTCATGAATTTATGTCGTTTTTAAAAATGCCATTTTTTGAATTTTATTGTGTCCTAGAACGGTCTTTTGCCCATTACTAACACCTACTTCCCATTCATCATCTAGAAGTAATGGATGATTTAATTCTACTCGATAGTCTGATGGTTTATTATTGGAAAATTTATTCATTGAAGCATTACTGGGTAAGTAAATTAGAAACGAATCCTTATTTTCACTTTCCATATCATTCACATTGGAAACATATATTTCCACACTTTTGCATTAATTCTTCATTCGAAAATGGAGTGTGATACTTTTCACAGCATCTTTATGAAAAGGAATCAACGCACCATCATCGTCATATATGTTCAATACGATAAAGATGGGATACTGTTTTACAGTAGTCGGTAAGGTATCTAGCGAATAGACATTATCAAAAACTTCATCTGCATTGCGCTGCACTTTAGTCTTAATATCGTCAGCATTCAACCAACTCATTAGCGATTATAGTGAAGAATCACGTCACGATACTTAGTTATTTCAATACCTAAATCAAAGACTGCACAAATTAATACATTGATCGTATCCGTTCGCGTTGTTTTGAACTCCAGATCCAAGCGAATATTATGAGGAACGTTAGCTTGACGATGAGGTGCACTGATATCGCTGTCGGCAGTCAAATCAAATACATAAATGGTATATCCATTTTTAAACCCTTTCATTGTGAGTCCGTTGGTATCGTCTGTGTTGTAAAAGCCAAAGATATTCATATAATCAACATAACTATGCAGAAATTGATAAGAAGTAAAATCTGGTTAATGGAGCGGACCAGGATGACTAACACCATTTACACGCAAAGCAATTTCACTTAAATTGTTGTGTTTGAAGTTGAAAGGATTCTTCTTGACATTACCATTGAATGCATCATTTTCAACCATTGCTACCATGAGGAGCTTTGGCGCTTCCAATGGAAAAAGACCATCTTTCATCAAACTCTTCTGATCTTTAGGAATAGTAAATGTGAGAAGCTTTGTATGTTGAATTGGATAAATGGCATTGTTGCGGTTAAGACCCTCAGCATGTCCTCTAATTACACTTGGTTTAGCTACCACTCGACGAATGTATACTGTAATATCTTCCATATGAATTTTGAATTTCACAACTGAAGCAAATGCATTCAACAAAAATTCAGGCTTATTCAATGTATGTGTGAGTCGCATACTGGTATTACAGAGTAAAAAGTTTGATTGTCTAAAGAAGTCTAAATTAAGTGGACCATATAGCTGACATACTTTACTATGTTTAATCAAAGCAGATCGCTTTACAAAACCAGTGTTTGTCTCACTATCAAATATTGCTGCTTGATCTCTATACCATCCCATTGCTTCCATATGACTGTTTTGAGCTGCTGGATGAAACTGTGATAGAGCATTCAAATATGCTTTATAGGGATAATCGCTTTGACCACCTTCCACCTGTTGCTCTCCGGTAGTTAGAGAAACATCGCGAAATAATGTAGCCAGCGGTAAATTGTTCAGACCAACTTTATGTGCATCTTCAATTTTAGTTCCATCTTCCTGTTGAATTCTAAACCTCACATCAACCATCGCATAAATCAAATCAATGTAATCATCGCTAGCGCCAGGAATAACAAATTCAATAGGACCAGTATTCTCAGCTGTACGAGGATGATAATCTACAATACTTGAACTAAGAATATCTGTCTGTATTGCTTGTTGATCAAACAAACAAAAACCTGAAGTTTTGCACTCCATGATTAGAAGTTATGACAGCGTCGTCGTTTAGCACTTGATGAAAGATTACTGCGCGCGCGACGTTTGCGTGAATGCCTTTTCTTAGTTTTGTTTGAAGTTCGCTTCTTACCACCTCCGCCATGTTTTCTTTTTCTTCTAACATTCATTCGTTTAGGTGCTTTCTTTTGTTGAGTAGCATTAAAAGTTTGCTGTAATGTTCTTAAACCGCGTTCCATCCCACGATTTAGTAAAGTACTCTTTGCATTTTTACCACTGGTAATATCATTAACAACATCACTAGCAAAGCCAACAGCATTATTGAAAAAAGTTCGTTTTAAAGATCTTCCGACAGTAGATAAGAGAGGTGCTACAACAAATTTCAGCGCACCAAATATGCTACCTCCACGTTCACGGGGGATGGCGCTGTAAATTGCACCCACGCCACTTAGATAGGAGGGGCGTGAATAAAACGATGCAGTCAGATTCGTAACTTAGACCTTGACATTACAAGTTATATCTTCGCATAAATCTTGAAGGATAACCGACCCATTTAACAAGACACCATTCTTCACCTTGTCGTGTTTTACTTCGAGTGATTTTCTCTACTAAATATGTTTCACTTTGAGTGACCAACTCAATCTCATCACGATAAAAGCCACCATCAATTTCTTCATTATCGTAATCTTTCAACTTGTAAGTTGTTGGGGAGTCTCTTTTATTGATACGTGAAACTGCGAAAATTCCTTCTGTCCAATTCGGGAGATAACCTTTGGCAAAAACACTCTTAACTTTTGATATGCGAACTTTATCACCTATTTTCATATCACTTTTTGCATTATTACGCTTGCGCTTGAATGTTTCACACACTCTATCTACGTTGTCAGCATTCACATCCGCTGGTCTGAGTCCAATAGAGCGGTGAATAGAGTGATTGTAGGCATAAAGCGTATCTTGTAGAACCTTTGTCCAATTTTGTGTCATGTTGGCAGTGAAATGTCGCCACAAGCGATTTTTTAATGTGCGATTAAAACGTTCAACTAGTGCAGCCTCTAACTAAGCAACTAAGCACTCTTTACACTAAACAGGTCAGTATCATATCTCTCAAATAATATTCCCACATGCTGATTTTCGAACTCTTTTCCTTGATCACTCTGAATTCCTTTTGGAATACGATCATCTCGGAAAATTGACTGGAATGCCTTTGCTACTCGTTTACCTTCTTTAGTTTTTAAAGGTTGAGCCCACGCATAACGCGAGAAAATATCAATTACGGTTAAGATAAAATTGTGTCCCGAGTTATGTTTTGAAATAGCGGCAACGTCACACAAATCTGCTTGCCACTGTTCATCAATGTCATGAGCAATATAATGACGGGTCCGGTACTTCTTTTTCGCTGGTTTGTGGAGTGTATATGTAGGTTGACCCTTTAACCATTGTTTCACTTGTGAGTGTGGAAGACCGCTCGCTTTTGACAATTTCTTTATAGATGCAAATCCTGCAGGATGTTTTACATCATAATAGATTGACTTCAAAAGTTCATCCGATGACGACTGACTCTTCTTCCTTCTTCTCATGTTTTTGCTTTCTTATCTTTTTGCATTTGCAGCAATCACAGGATTTATGGGATTTACGTTTACATTGCTTAGGGGTTTCATTGTCAGAGCTGGCACAGCAAGTACAAGTTATAGTTACAATTACTTCCGGCGGCTCATTACATGGTAAGCAACACATCTGCTTTATATTAATAGTCTGAGAACATGTATTTCTTTGGAGGAGTTCTTCTACGTCGTTCTCTTCCCCTTGTTTGCTTGATGGATGTGGGAGGGGATTTAAACGGTGGTCTCTTAATCCAATTCCTTGGCATTTTCATTTTTCTCTTAGCCGTTGAAGTAGATGAAGTAGCATCAACTGCTGAAATAGAATCAAGTTCTTTCAATGTTTCATTATTCAAAGCAAATTTTGGAACATTGTGCTTTTTCAATAATTTAAAAAAGTAAGACCAACCAGGTGGGACATAGCCTTGACGGCGCTTTCTGCGTGCTGCATACTGAATCAAGTCTTCATAACTTGAAGCGTTAATAATTTCATTTTCATCTGAAATGATTTCACCTCTATCATTCACAGTGAGATGTGGTTCAATGCCGTTGAAAAGGGATATTGCATGTGCGCGAGATGCTAAAGGTGTAGCAGTCGAAACGGAGTCACGCATCTTATTCTTCAAACTTTTTAATTCTTCGACAGTTTCGGATTGTAATAATACAGCACGATGTGGATCTTTGATATGCGGATTTTGCTGAGAATTTAATTCATTCTTATAAATTTGATTTGCGAGAGGTTGTCTTATTTGCTGCATGGCAGTCAATTGCACATAGGCCTATTCATCCTGAGGAATAACAACCATGCGAGAATGAGAACTCATAGTTTGTAGATAATCATAGGCTCTTTCAAAGTGTCACTTCGAAATCTAAATTCTTCCGGACACTACTGTGTAAAATCAATAAATAAGTAACCGTGTGGTTTTTCAGTAGCTGCTTGAAAAATTTCAATTAAGGCCTTTGAACCTCTTGGTGCAACTTGTCGCGCTAAAATTTCAAATTGACTTCTATCTCGTGGATTCTTAAAAATAGCGTAATAGTGCGTATTCAGGTTTCGTGTACGAGCTTCTTTTCCATCAGGAAACAAATTTTGCGTGATATAGATTATAAAGCATCTTTTGTGATGTGCTGCGCGAGTGAACATATCTGTAACATCTTTAGAATTCTTGCTTTCTTTTAATAGATCATCCAATACTACGACATCATTGGACTGAATCCTATCCACTGGAATAATTCCTTCATTTCTAATAAAGTTACGACGTTGCAATTCCTGAACAAGTGATGGTTGATAAATACCATAACATCAAATCACCCGATTGATAGGTTCCCTAAACAACTCTTTTCTTTTATCTAGCAAATTCAGAGTGAAAGCAGTTTTACCTGCATGGGATGCACCTGATAGAGTCAGAACTTTGTCACATTGAAGTCTGAAATCCATTTTAATACTTTGGGATTCAATATTTGCATAATTAACGCTTAGGATTAAAGATCCTACCCAATAGGTCACCTACTACAGGAGCTAACAGCGGAAGTAACACTGAAAAGAAACCACCCTTTTGTGGTAGAGTTTTCCTCTTTCTTTGGAGGGTAACTTTAGGATTGGAGATGAATCGCAATTTTGTAGTATGTCGCTTTAGTAACTTTCGTTGTTGTGGTGATAATTTATTTGTCCTCAAACTTCTCACATGAGAAACAATTTCTCGAATAAATTTATTATTAGCATGTCGTATAGCATTATATCGCTGATTTCCTTTCATTCGTGGAAAAGCTCGAATGGCCTCAGAAAATTTTGAAGACTTTCGACTTTTGCGTTTCGCCATTTTTCTCTTAACCACTGTTACAACTTGATTTTTCCACATTTGCATAAGTGCTAACTTAAATGACAGAAGTGACACTCAAAATGAGCTATATCACAGTGACCGCATTGACAAAGTTGAATAAAGAATGGTATGAAACAGCGCTGGCAGAAAGTATGCTTACATCTCTTAAAGATGCGTTTTTCACTTCCATCCTTTCGCTTACATACATCACACATATTTTCACTCTTGCTAACAACTTCTAAAGCAAGTCTTTTTGAAGACATGAACTTGCTAGCCTTTTCTAAATAATAGACACATGTGCAGAAGGAATATACTTCGAGAGTAAGCAGACACAACTCGAAAACCAATTGTGCTACGATCAAGTACCATTGCATCTTTACGTTTCTTTTATACAAAGTTGAATGTGAATATGTGAAATTTCTTCAAACACTAGACTGCTACCATGATGGCTAAATGCATCAAGACGTTCAGCAATTTTTCCCATATGTCTTTCAAAAAATTCTTCGGGATTATTTACAACTTCCATCGAATAAGAAGCAAAGTGGAAGAAACGATCTTCTACCTCTTCTTTCCCAAAATGGCTGAAATGAATTTTTGCAACTAATCTCGCCATCACAATTCTATTAGAAAACGTATCCATTAACTTCAAAAATAGAGTGCTAGTATCACCAATAACTGATTTGATGTTGATCTCATCTTTATGAAAAGTTATCACATAATCTTGAATAGTTCCCTTTAAGCTTTGTCTATGTAAACTTAATGTTCCACAATCATTTGAGAAAGACATTTATCATTCTTCATCTATCCCACCCGTTGCATGAAAATAAGAAATCTCTTCATAAAGCATTTATTAAACGACTTTAACAAGCATGAATTACAAATTTTGGGTTTGAAACAGATAAAATAGATGCAGTTGGTAGCTATCATATAAAGAGCAATGATGACCAAACATTACTTTGTCAGTGTTGAGATATGGAGGGAAAAAGCATTGATTATGAATGCAGCGACTACAGGGAACATTTAAAATAGGAACACTCAATTCCTTAAAACGTTTAGTGACTTCATGATAGTGTTGATTAACTCTACTATCCCAAGGTGGAAGTAGAATATCATTGATGATTAGATTTGGAAATAGTTTCGTCTTCTTAGTAGGATCATTGCAAAGATACATACAACATAAAAAGCGGCTAACCATCTTTTAAAGTCAATAAGAAGAGCACATTCATTAGAAAAGCCATAGTCTTGCAAGTATTGCTGATTAAGTCCATGGATGTGTTTTCTCGCCCAGCTATCAGCGTTCGGATCACACTTGGAATGTTGATGGTAGACACTAACAAGTTGATGCGATCAATTGTCCATAGCAATAGCACTGAGCTCCTGTACAGGTTCACCCTCACAATCCATAAAATGATGAGAGATGACTAAAAAGGAAATTACAAATTTTTACTCATCTGATAAAGAGTCCTATAACATATTACAAAATGATGAAGTACATCGATGCTGTTCACGACAAAATACACAAATAACATGATGGCAGCGAAGAAGTAAAATGTATCTGATAAGTCCACGTCTACGACACTCGAAGCACATGAGCGAATTGTCATAAGGTAGAGATAGGTAAGGACTACTGATTTTCCTTCTTTGGCTTGCGTTTAGCGGCAGCATTCTTCTCTGACTTGCGCTTTGTACCACTCTCGTTGAAGATTTGATCAATAATGTTATGAACGTCTGGTTGCCTTGGTATATAAAGGATGGATTAAGCATGCATCGATATAGAGGCTAATTTGTTGTTCTGGTGATGGCCATAATATATTCCACTGATAGCAAAACCAATATTCCAAGTGCCCTCTGCGAGGTCTTCACATCTGATGGGTGTCACTTGATCTCCATCCTTTTTATAGTATGAGCACCAATGCGATAGTGGTAAAGAAAGCTTTCTACCATCCCATGTCTTTCTATATGGAGTATCATTGTCATCTCTCGCCTTCCACGCCTTGCTAAGGGGAGTAGGGATGTCCATATTTAATGTTGCAAACTCTTCAATAATATCGAGTTGGCGACGAATGTATGGATTCACAGGAATGACTGCGTAGTCCCCATACTGATTGTTCAATATCTTCACTTCAGTGGAAGTAATCATTCCCGTTTGCAATACTATACTATGATCGTAATAACGTATGGCTTGTCTAAATTTACGCTGTAGTGGGGTAGGATTATGTACCTTTGTTGTCTCTTCTACTGGCCTCAACAAAAGACGATCTGATTGTAGAAGTCCTTGTAACGTCTGAACACTATCTTCTCATGTAAATGTAGTAAATGTAGTAGATGCCTGAAAATGAAAGAGATGCTATTAAGTTAACATTCAAGGATGGAGAGGAAGGGAGGTTCCGACTTACCATTTCAGACGGATAATATAATAGGAATGTAGAGGGAGAACGTGCGTCGGACACTTGTGCGACTCAAAGACAGAATGATTGTCACTCTGAAAACCTCATTAGTTATAGAGAAATGCTGGATTCTCATTGGATGTGCTCCTCATTGGCAAATGACATCAAGCTGATTCCAAATCTGGTCTCAGTTTTCTCGTCCGATGCTTCGTTCGCCCGCTGGAGCCCAAAACACAAAACTCAACCTCTGACGGCTCTCTAACATGACCAAAAGTCTCAATGTCACTCTCAAGCCTCAGCCAAAGAAGATAGGACCAAACTGTGCTTTCCAATGAATTTGTAGCACTCTTAGCTTTCAAACGAGCTATTGCACGACTCTACCATTTCTAGAATCAAAGTTGGAAGAAACGCTGCAGAGGGTCGAAGTTCTTCGTTGTTTGGCCTACGACTTTGAAAACAAGTCCTCTAGACCCAAAATTGGCCTAACAACTCAAATCCGCCGTCCATTTTGACGTACGAGGCTTCGTTTAGCCTCTACAGCCACTTTCTCACTGAAAAACCCTCTGACGGCTCTCTGACATGACCAAAAGTCTCAATGTCACTCTCAAGCCTCAGCAATGAAAGATAGGGCCAAACTGTGCTTTCCAATGAATTTGTAGCACTCTTAGCTTTCAAACGAGCTATTGCACGACTCTCTACCATTTCTAGAACCAAAGTTGGAAGAACGCTGCCGAGGGGGTCGAAGTTCTTCATTTTTAGCGCGATGACGCTGGAAACAACTCTCCTAGACCCAAAATTGGCCTAACAACTCAAATCCGCCGTCCATTTTCACGTGCGAGGCTTCTTTTAGCCGCTACAGCCATTTTCTCACTCAAAAACACACCTAAACCACACCTACAACCAAGAAACACAACATGTCGACGCAGAATTTCATCAGGAAACCAAATCTAAACACAAAACACACCTACAGACACTCCTACACACCAAAAACACAGACCGCCGCCCAAGACCAACAAGGACGGTCGGCCACGACCCACCCGGCCGGTCGACCCAGAACCACAACAACCCAACTCACGCTCCAGGGGGGCACTGTGCGCAGTTGGGAGGATTCCTTACTACTATTGCTATTCTATCAATGTAATTGTTTTCAATTACAAATTAATCCGTTTTTCTTTAATTACATTTGAATTACTTTACAATTACTTTAGGTAACTTCCGGCTCCTATTTCAGATTTTGGCAGCAAGCCTCGTCTTAAATTTCCTAAAAGCATTGCTGGTAATTGTACCCAGTAATACTTATATATTATTAAGTACAATATCACAATTTAGTATTATTAGCAGTCATTGTAACGCATTATCGACGAGAAGAATAAAATAATTTACATTGTATGTTGAAAGAATATTTAGCAATACTGACTACAAACTAATGACAATTGCTTCTCAATTACACGGCTAAAAATATAATAGATCTCAATTACAAATTATTCATCAGAAAATGTAATTGCAACTCAAGTGTGCTTGTCGGAGTCACCTAAATATTTTGAAACTTTCAACCGAAATCCTCATAAAAACCCAAACAACTAATGTGATCTGCTCTAGTTCGATACTGATCATAATCCTCACTCCAATGAACTTATGTTTTGCAAAATAAGCATGGTGAAATAGGGTTGTGCTTTTTGGCTGTAATTTTCGATTTTCAAAACTGCTTTTGTGAGCTACTGATATTATGACAGGGAGCATTTTTGTTCATATTTCTATGCTGATGCTGCTTACTTATTGATTGGTAAGGTTTGCTATTTGGGTTGAAAGCAGATGATGTACTTCTCATAACTTCTGGTTTTCCGTTAAATGCCTGCTCAGGACTACTCTCAGTCTTTTGGTAAATTCTTGGCGTGGGTCGGAAAAAGTACTCGCTGTTGAAGGTTTACTCTCACACTCAATTTCCTCTGAAATCATCACGTGCTCAAGCAAAAGTTTCTTCAATTTTACCATATCAAGATTGTTAATGCCTCCAAAGGCTTTAGCAAACTGGTATCTAATGTCATAGGGAAGTTTCTTAAACGTACTCATAAAGACAATCCCAAGATTTTTCATATCGACACCATGCTCGTCTAGTGCATGACAACTAATATCAGGCTCTTGCATGAATGCGTTTAGTGCCTCATAATGCATGGAATTTGTGATGCTAGGCAGCTTTTCCAATTTTTCATAATAAGCTCCTTTGAGCATCGTCCTATTGCCATACCTATTTTCCAAAATGGAAAGTACAAGCTTGTACTCAGAATCGGCCTCAAGCTTTTCTATGGACTTTCTGAGAATGGGTCCTAACGCGTCTTAGGTAACACAATTTTACTCCACCCGTCAGGGTTTGGTTGTGAACAGTCGAATTCCAATTATAAAACCTGGATAATCTGTTGGATGACCATTGAACTCGATCGGCTTCATGTAGTACAATTTCACAATGGCCTTTTTCGACTTGATTTTTTCTCTTTCTTTGCTACGTAGTTCCTCATTCAGACTGAGGCTCTTTAGTTGCAACTCAACTAGGTCCTGGTGACGCATTTGTTAAGCTTCAATGGTCTCCCTATGTCGTTTATCAGCGTATTCCATTTGGAATTTTGCTATCTGTTCCGCTTTTTTGGCAGCTGATTTTTCATCCTCGGCATCTATGTTGGAAACAATGATTTTCAACTTTTTAGTCACTTGTATGATTTCATCAGCTAGCGACTCACACTGATTCACTATTTTCACCGCTTGTTGCTTATATTCCTCTACTAGCTGATCATCAATTTGTGTAATGACGTTGTCTGACTCTTCAATGCCTTGGTTATAGTAAATTTTGAGCTCAGGCAGTTCCTGCTCTAGGTTATTAATTTCCTCTTTCAGTGCGAAGTAGTCTACTTGGTCAGGATCGCTTATGATGAGGTTTACATCATTTTTGCGTGTCTCTGCTATTCTATCTTTGGTTTCAAATTGTTTTTTCAACCTCTTATTACATGTGGTTGACAATCTTGGCATGCTTTAATAAGTTAAATAGCAAATATAACACAGAATAAAATAGAAGGCCTGGAACAAATTCACCTTAGAGAGGGAAAAAATATGAGTAGATGAAACAGTGAGTCAGGTGAAAATATTGGAGAAATATCAATAAAATAATAGTTTCGTTTTTAAGATAGAACTCACACAAGTAGTAACCCCGTGGCAAAATCAAGTGCAAAATGTGAAATGATGAGTCATCATGCTGACTCAGCCCCCCCCCCTCTGGAAGGAAGGGAGTTTGCCAAGGATGTGATGGAAGGATGGGTCCGAGAGGAGGAAACTGTTTTCGGAAGGAAGGAGTTTTCCGGTAAGGGTTGGGAAGGAAGGTGATAGGAATGTGTGAGGGATAGAGTGAGGAAAGGGTAGTTGTTGGTGGTTTTGGGATGAAAAAAGTTGGAAATCGTCATGAAGGAGGGTTCGGATGGGAAATTGGAGTTCAGATTTGGAATCTACGTGAAATATTGGGTGGGAAAGGAAGGCAGGGAGGAGTTTTCCTGGGAGGCAAGGGGTAGAATCTCTGAAAACGGCAGAGTTGGAAAAAGGCGGGGTTTGTTGGTTTTGGGATGAGAAAGTCCATTTTTCGGGCAGAACGAGTGCTCGGTTGGGAAAACGGAGCCCAGATTCGGACTCTACGAGAAATGTTGGGCTAGGAAGGATGTTTCCAGCAAAATCGGAGAGAAAAAGTTTTGAGGACGTCTCCCCCCCCCCTCCTGCCAAACTTCCAACTTTGGTGTTAGAAATCGTAGAAAGTCGTGCACTAGCTCATTTGAAAGCTGAGAATGAGAAAAATGCAGTGAAAAGCTCAGTTTGGTCTAATTTTCTTGGGTTGAGGGAGGAAAATGCCAGGAAAACGTCAGAGTTGGAAAAGTCGGGTGTTGGTGGTTTTGGGATGAGAAAAGTCGTTTTTCGACATGAAAGAGGCCTCGGATGGGAAAAAGAAGTGCAAATTCGGACGTTTTGGACAATTTTGGGTCTAGGATCTTCTTCCCAACTCAGTCGGAGAGAAAAAGTTCTGACGTCCCCCCCCCTCCTGCCAAACTTCCAACTTTGGTGTTAGAAATCGTAGAAAGTCGTGCAATAGCTCGTTTGAAAGCTGGGAGTGAGACAAATGCAGTGAAAAACATGGCTTGTTCCTATCTACCCTCGTTTAGAGGTAAGACGTTATTGAAAATTTGGGACATTGGCGAAAAACGACAGAGTTAGAATTTTTACGAAAATCGCTCTAGCGGGTGAAGCAAGCCTCGGACGGAAAAACAGAGACCAGATTTGGAATCAGTGTCAAATTCTGCATCGGTATGGTAATTTTGAAAGCCATCGGAGAGAAAAAAATTTTCATCATTTTTCCGAAAAACGAGTTAGAATTTTTGCGATGGCTGTGGGCTGTAGAGCCAAAACGAAGCATCGGATGGGAAAATGGAGGGCAGATTCGGATTCAGCGTCCAATTCTACATTGAAATGGTGAATTTTCAGCTCCATCCCAGCACTAGAACCGGAGATAGAAGGGTTTAAAGTTTTTGGATGATGGGTATTACGTCATTAGCTAATCGCCACAAACTATATAAGTGGAAACTCTGCTTGTGGAAATCAGTTCTCCTCCCGAGTGGGTTGGGGTAGGTGAACTCCAGAGCTCCGATGATAGCATTGGAAATCTGAAAAACCCGGTTTCTGTAAGAAACCGACTTAGAAAATTTCTTGTTCAACGTGGTCATACTTAATCAATAAAATACCACTAAGCTTCCGAACAGAAACCACGTAATAAAAAACCAACAGTTTTTTTGCAAGGCCTTTCACCTGCGTCTTACAGGCATCTTCAGGCAATTGTGTTATTCTTCACATTTGAGATAATATATATACATCGTCAATTAACTTTCAAACATCACTGTCCAAGCATGTCAAATCAGTTAGCACATGATATGAAAGGGAATCTTTTCATCAAGTCTTTACAATAGGGAGTCACACCTGCAGAAGTAACTGATCCCTCGTACCCGCCCCTCACACCAGAAGACCTTTCCATGCCTGGCTAATCTCCCACCTGTTGTTGAAACTCGCCGTCCTCTCAGATAACACCGCTTCCTTCACCTTTCTCTTATACCAATGCCCCTCACCAGCTAAAATCCGCCCTTCCCGCCACGCCATCCTATGACCTTCCTCCCAACAATGTTTCGCTATCTCAGAGGTAGTAATACTAGCTTTTTCAACATTTTTCTTGTGCTCTTTTGTTCTCACCTCCAGACCTCTTTTTGTCTCTCCGATGTATACTTTGTCACAATCTGAGCATGGAATACTGTAAATTATCTCTTTCCTTTCCATTGCCTCCCTCTTTCTTATGAGTCCTTTCCCGATAGAACCGGAATTCTTCTCGAACACTTTTATCTTGTGCCTTCTCATAATGTTGTAAATTCTCTCAGACAAATTCTTTTGGTAAGGTAAACAGACTACTCCTTCCCAATTATCACCTTTCACATCTACATGTATTTTCTCCTTCCTGACTGATCGAAAGCATCTCTCTATGAAACCCCTGCTGTAACCATTCTGCCGAAAAGCCCACTTCAGATGTTCAAATTCCTCCTCTCTATTGTCTCCGTCACATACCTTCATCGCTCGTCTTATCAAACCTTTCAAAACTCCCGACTTGACCCGTTCGCTGTGATTCGATCTTTCATTAATATATAAATCCGTGTGAGTTTTCTTTCTGTAGACCTTGGTAATAATTCTTTTTTCTTTTCTCTCTAGCTCTACATCCAAGAATGCCAAACTCCTTGTATTCTCGTTTTCTGTTTCGTACGTGAATTTTATATCGGGATGAACCGAATTCATAAATTCCACCAACTCTTCTATGTCTTCCCCATTGCCCTCCACTACATCCAAACAGTCATCTACGTAGCGAAGATGCTTCTTTGGTACGACCACACCTAGTGACCTCGCATTCTCAAATACAGACTCCTCGAAGTCAGCCATAAACAGATCTGCCAACACTGGAGCAAGACAACTGCCGATGCTCAGACCCTTGACTTGCTGATAATTCTCTCCATTAAATTGGAAGAAAGAGGATTTCAAAATCTTCTCAAGCAAGTCCAGAATACTCTCTACTCCCCAACTGCATCTGTTCTGTAAAGTATCATCCGATCTCAGTCTCTTTTCTACACTCTTGATCGCTCCTTCAATCGGCACTGACGGATACATGGCTTTTACATCTAAAGAAATCAAACGATCTGCTTCCTCAAGTTCCCATTCCTTCACTTGCATGCACAGTGCCTCAGTATCCTTGACCCTGCTGACCACACCTTTCCTATAAACATTCAAAATCTCCACAAGCTTCTTAGAGAGCGGAGAAGTCAAACTTCCGGTCGTACATACTACTGGTCGCATTGGAGTTCCTTCTTTGTGCACCTTAGGAAGGCCAAACATGTAAGGCAAGGCATAGGTCGCCGGTAGAAGTCGCTTTATTTCCGAATCTTTTAACTCTCCCTTCGTACACATGACTTTCAATAGCTCAATGATCTGTTTTCTAGACTCTTTCCAAGGATCTAGAAAACAGATCATTAAGCTATTGAAAGTCATGTGTACGAAGGGAGAGTTAAAAGATTCGGAAATAAAGCGACTTCTACCGGCGACCTATGCCTTGCCTTACATGTTTGGCCTTCCTAAGGTGCACAAAGAAGGAACTCCAATGCGACCAGTAGTATGTACGACCGGAAGTTTGACTTCTCCGCTCTCTAAGAAGCTTGTGGAGATTTTGAATGTTTATAGGAAAGGTGTGGTCAGCAGGGTCAAGGATACTGAGGCACTGTGCATGCAAGTGAAGGAATGGGAACTTGAGGAAGCAGATCGTTTGATTTCTTTAGATGTAAAAGCCATGTATCCGTCAGTGCCGATTGAAGGAGCGATCAAGAGTGTAGAAAAGAGACTGAGATCGGATGATACTTTACAGAAGAGATGCAGTTGGGGAGTAGAGAGTATTCTGGACTTGCTTGAGAAGATTTTGAAATCCTCTTTCTTCCAATTTAATGGAGAGAATTATCAGCAAGTCAAGGGTCTGAGCATCGGCAGTTGTCTTGCTCCAGTGTTGGCAGATCTGTTTATGGCTGACTTCGAGGAGTCTGTATTTGAGAATGCGAGGTCACTAGGTGTGGTCGTACCAAAGAAGCATCTTCGCTACGTAGATGACTGTTTGGATGTAGTGGAGGGCAATGGGGAAGACATAGAAGAGTTGGTGGAATTTATGAATTCGGTTCATCCCGATATAAAATTCACGTACGAAACAGAAAACGAGAATACAAGGAGTTTGGCATTCTTGGATGTAGAGCTAGAGAGAAAAGAAAAAAGAATTATTACCAAGGTCTACAGAAAGAAAACTCACACGGATTTATATATTAATGAAAGATCGAATCACAGCGAACGGGTCAAGTCGGGAGTTTTGAAAGGTTTGATAAGACGAGCGATGAAGGTATGTGACGGAGACAATAGAGAGGAGGAATTTGAACATCTGAAGTGGGCTTTTCGGCAGAATGGTTACAGCAGGGGTTTCATAGAGAGATGCTTTCGATCAGTCAGGAAGGAGAAAATACATGTAGATGTGAAAGGTGATAATTGGGAAGGAGTAGTCTGTTTACCTTACCAAAAGAATTTGTCTGAGAGAATTTACAACATTATGAGAAGGCACAAGATAAAAGTGTTCGAGAAGAATTCCGGTTCTATCGGGAAAGGACTCATAAGAAAGAGGGAGGCAATGGAAAGGAAAGAGATAATTTACAGTATTCCATGCTCAGATTGTGACAAAGTATACATCGGAGAGACAAAAAGAGGTCTGGAGGTGAGAACAAAAGAGCACAAGAAAAATGTTGAAAAAGCTAGTATTACTACCTCTGAGATAGCGAAACATTGTTGGGAGGAAGGTCATAGGATGGCGTGGCGGGAAGGGCGGATTTTAGCTGGTGAGGGGCATTGGTATAAGAGAAAGGTGAAGGAAGCGGTGTTATCTGAGAGGACGGCGAGTTTCAACAACAGGTGGGAGATTAGCCAGGCATGGAAAGGTCTTCTGGTGTGAGGGGCGGGTACGAGGGATCAGTTACTTCTGCAGGTGTGACTCCCTATTGTAAAGACTTGATGAAAAGATTCCCTTTCATATCATGTGCTAACTGATTTGACATGCTTGGACAGTGATGTTTGAAAGTTAATTGACGATGTATATATATTATCTCAAATGTGAAGAATAACACAATTGCCTGAAGATGCCTGTAAGACGCAGGTGAAAGGCCTTGCAAAAAACTGTTGGTTTTTTATTACGTGGTTTCCGTTCGGAAGCTTAGTGCTATTTTATTGATTAGAAAATTTCATTGCTGAACTCAGCTAAGGCGTCAGACTTAGAGGTTCGCCAGGAGATGGCCTTCGTCTCCAGGCCATAAAAGACTCCAAAACTTTAAAGGCTTGTAACTTTGCTTCTACAAGTTCGTTTGACTTGATTCAAAAAAGGTTCGATCGCTATTGACCTACCCTAAGTGATAGACTACTTATAAAATTTCATACGTAGTGCTAAAAAGTTGAAAAATTTAAATTCACTAGTTTTGGAGGTTTTCTAGGGTTTTCGACCCTGCTGAAGTCAACTAGATGATTTTTAATGATGTCTGAGCCAGTCTTCTCATGTTACAAGCAGCTTTTCGCTGAAAACGAGCAAGACACGGAGAGTTTTGCTGTAATATTCTACTGACAGGTTGCTCCTTCGGGACGGCGGACGATGCCGTAGTGATAAGTGTGTCAAGGGAGTGTGTCATATTTTAGACCGAAACCGCTGGGACAACTCATGTCTCATGTTGGGCATTTGACACAGTTCTCAACGTAGCACTTTGAACGCCAATCGGTTGAGTCTTAGCTATCTTGTCACGGGTGGCCTCTAAACATCTCCATTGCAAAACGCTGGTGAAGTTGCTATCCCTCTCTACGGCTTGCTATCAAGCTGATCAAAGTCTGCCAACCTCTTGCCAACTCCACCGGTTTTCATGTCTGGCAATCAAGTCACGGACGGTGCAAGTCACGGAGATTTTCGGTGTCATACTTCCTGTGGGCGCGCGTTCTTTCGAGACAGTGGTGAAGTCCGTAGCGATGAGTACTGCACGGGACGTGGGCAATGGTAATATTTGTGAAACGTCTCTGCGTCATGTTTCCAAGTGGTTGCCTTTCGTCTCAACGTTGTACTCTGACCGCCAGGGCATCATTTAGCTATCTGCCACAGGTTACCTCATAAAATCTCCATTGCACTTGTCTCCCGACAGTTGGCCAACCATGCGGGAATGAACCATCAGTTCTTTTAAGAACTGTCTCTATCAAGGAGACGAAATGATGAAGGGATGAAACGGGAGGACATTCATGCGCCAAACGCAACACGCAACACATCACAGACTTCTCTCTTCGCTAGTGAACAAGCTCTTGTCAGTGTCGTCAGAAACCTTATCATATTGTACAAACGTTTTACTGCAGCACAGGTTGATGTATAGTTAGAAAAGTTTGATCATGGCGTTTTATGAAACACGCATGTCATAAAATGTAAGCGCTAGTGTAGTCAACTAGTTTTACTGCGACGCACGTTTGAGAAAGTAAAGTTTGATCATCGAAGTTTGTTCGTCTGTGTCATCAGAAAGTGTATCATGGTTTGCAAAGTGAGTGTAGTCAAATACTTTTACCTCGACGCACGTTTGAGAAAGTAAAGTTTAATCATTGAAGGTTTATTCGTAAGCCTAGTCAGAAAGTGTATCATGGTTTGCAAAAGTTTTACTGCAGCACAGGTTGATGTATAGTTAGAAAGTTTGATCATGACATTTATTCGTAAGTCTAGTCAGAAACTTTATCATGTTGTACAAAGGTTTTACTGATTTGAAATAAATGCAAGAAAACTTAAGTGATTTGTTAGTAATTTATGTGTAGAATACAAGTAGATTTAACAATCGTTGTGTACATTGTTGGTCAAAAAAAGATTATGTGATCTTGACCACAATATAATATTGATAAAAAAAGTCATGATAGAGTTATCCGAACAATTGTTCTTGATGAAAGTCGACTAGAACATTTGTTTGCCGCGTGATAATAAAATATACACATATTAGTGTTACAATAGTTTTTTCTCTATTGTTATGTATATTTATATCACATGTAGACTATCTTAGATAAATTAGCCAATTAAAAGGTGAAGTAGTTATATCCATCAGGTAAAATTTTTCTTTTTATCATCAAATGGATCATAATGCTAATTTATGTTCTCTTTTAAATACATTTTATGTTTCTTTGAATTAAGTCTATAATTTACATGCTGTTTTTATTTCATTATTAAATAATAGCATTTTTATTAATCTTGAAATGTTATTTGATTAGCCACTGATGCACTTTGAAATTCCTTTTAATGTTTTATGTGTTTTAATATTATTAGTTGTATCATAACAGTAACATTTAGATTTAAAAATGATAGCTTCTGTTATGAAATCTTTCATTTCCTTCTAATTCATCTTTTACTTTACATAAATCAGAAGGATGAATGATATCTTTTATTTTATCTATTTCTTCATCAAGTGAAGAATTATACGGTATTGATTAATTTAAGAAACAGAATCGGTATCTGTAAAGTGTAATTTATAGTTTTTGCCATAAGCAGGTGCTAAATAATCATATATAAATCTATACATAAATAGTTTAGCTAATTCTAATATAGTGAACCATAATAATTAAATTATCATGTTTTACGCTAATTCGACGTAAATGTACAGCCATAGTTCATCACTAAATTTAGTAGTTCTTTTATATGTAGGTTTCCTTGTTAAATTTTGAAACCTATCTTTACATAAACTATTTCAATATTTTGTCTATTACGCACATTTTCTAAAGTCTTACCATAAAAGGCAATTATTCATTAATTTGAAGAACACGTTTCCAAAATCATCTTTATTTCTTTTAGCTATTTTACGTTTTTCAATTTTGAACTCTATATAATTCTTTTAATCACCTAGATTTTCTGATACACTAGTTTCCGGTGATGTTTGGTGAGCAAATTCCATGATCTAATTACCAAGCTAGCATTCTTCCTCAACAACATCATTCCTTTATTGCTTTGTGTTAACTAGTTTTTTTGTTGGTCTATATTTCTTAGGAGTATTGAGATTTTTGATAATCTGAAAAAACATTCTATATTGGGATTTTGTTTTCGGACAGAAGGAAAATATTTTGTTTTTATCTTTTATTTATCAGGATATCTAAATCAAATTCATATACATACCAAATATTATTGTAACCATCTATGTTTTTTGATAATCACAAGAAACGGCGAGACGCCCTACGTAGACCATCTCTGATGATGCGTACGAGATATTACACCAATGAACAATACTTCACCATGTTGGTAATTCTTGTATCATGCAAGAAGAATACTAAGCTATTAAAATCATAATATAACAAATAGTTTTCTCTCAGTAATTCATCAATTGCTTATCACGTTATGGCTCTTCGTCGTCGTTCGAAAAATTTTATATATTTTTTCTTTTTCTTCTGGAGATAAAGGTTCATTATTTCCATATATTGTGGATTTATCTTTCTTATGAACATTTAACATATCTATTACCTAAAACTGATGAAAGCACCACCTCTAATCCAGATTACAATAAATAATAAGTTTTCATATGTTTTTTTCTTATAATGTATTAAGTTTAACGGACTTTGTCCCTAGAGCCATCGGTTGAACACCAGTATGTGTTAATCTGCTAACCATGTTAAACCTGGTGTAGAATAACAATACATGGATCTATTCCGTAATATTTACAACCCATATCACGAAAGTTTTCAAAAAGATCAGCAAGGATTAATACATCTATCTGAAGATATTTCATTGTATAATCATACATTGTTTTACAATTTAACTCTCTCCAATTTCTTTTCAGCTGTCTGCATAGTCTTCTTCAGATAATTGTGATTGTTTTAATGTTGATTTAAATTTATTTATTGGAGGAAGTTGTTTTTCTTCCATAATTTTATTCACAGAATTAAAATCAGTCTTCGACTGTGAACCCACGGTTATCTCCATATGTCTCATTACGGAAATATGCCTTTTAAGGTTTTAAATTGATTTATTAATATTTTACATTGTTCAGGTTTCAAAGTTTTTCCCGCTAACATCTAATGAATAAGGAGTAAAAAATCTAATATGCATCTAAAATTCTAATACAACCTAATGCATTGAAAAATATTCTTCTTCTGTTTTACCTAGTACATTTATTTTGTTGTTGTTGTAATTTTTCAGATGAAAATAAATCTTTCATTACTAGATGGAAATCATATTTAGAACCATTGTAGAATATAAAGGAACAAAGTTATATATAAATTTATTAAGCATTAAGATTACAAGAATTATGTGCTGGCCCCTCTATAGATAATCCATTTCGATGATCATGATCTTTTACTTGACGGCAGAGCGTCGCTTCGCTTCTCAAGATAGCTAACTTCTGCCATTTTATAATTTTTTGTAAATCTTTCCACAGTAATAACAAATTTGTTTTCATTACAAAAATTTAATTTTTCTTCATCTGTTAATGGATCATGGTATATTTGTTTCAAGCAATTGTGAAACAACGTCCTTGTATTCTTCTTACTTTCTTTGTAAACATTTCTGACACTATCTTCACCATGAGTATTGATAAATATTTTGATTTAAATAATTCAGGATACTTTGCATGAATGTACATTCCCCAACATAATGGTTTTTGTTCAAATAAATATTTTTCTTTACTTTGTTCAGTATGCACTTTTTTCAATTATTTATTAATTATCAGACTCGGGCGAAATAGCCTAGAAGACATTCGGTCCTGTGATTTTGTGTCGATGATAACATTATATGCTTCAAATCACAATAAATAGTGAAGGGTACTTTATTTTAGAAAATCTCCTTATTATAGTATTCAAATAATCGTCATTTAGGAAAAGTATTTCAACTGCTTCGTTTTGTTGACATTCTCCACATGTCTATTATTTCTTCTTTAGTTCTAAAACTTGTCATACATTGGAGACCAGGAGAAAATTGATTATCTGAGTTTTTGTAACTATAGAAACACTCTAGTTACAAATAAAATGACCTGTAATATAATATTCGCTTGTGCTGGTTGTTTTGTTTGTTTAGTTTTTCAAATTTATCTTGATATATTTCATGTGTTTCATCTCAATTTCTTTTGAATGATAATAGAATGATATTATCGACTGTGAAAATTTTGATTTAATGTTTGTAGCTGGTGTTCATATTCTTTATCATAATTGTTCTTTATATTGTTGTGACTTTTTTTATAAAATCATTTATTCTTTGATTTGTCATTTCATTATACGTATTATTTATTCTTCTATTCTTTCTTTAATTTTTGGAATCGTTTCTTATCTTATTTGATATTTATTGGACCATTATTCTTGTATAATATTTTTGTTTGTTGTTGATAATCTGTTTTACATTTTGTAAACTTTCATTCTAAATTTTTGTAATTTTTGTTGATATTCTAAGTAAAGATGAATCGGAATCATAATCTAATTATACATTACGTCCTTTATAATTATTATGATTATCATTTTGGTGATAGTGTTTTAACAATTTGAAATTTTTCAGTACATATTATATTTCCTTGGTAAAAAATATATTATGATGCATGTAATTTCCTTATTACTTAGTATATATATTTGCTGATTGACATAATTTTTATTATTCAAATAAAATTTTTTTGATATCTGAGTGTGAGTGGAGTAATTTTACCAATAGAAAACATATTCACATTAATTCAAACACATTACTTCTATTAAATTTTTATTCTTTTTATGAAACTTTTTTAACCTATTAGATCATATTGAATTCATGTAAGCCATCAGAGAGATCAAATTCATTTTGTGATTCTTCTTTATTATAATGACTTAGCCTTTCTTTTGATGATTCTGCAGGATGTAAATGTGCTATAATACTCCACAGAAAACAATAATCATCTTCATTTTTTTATGTTGATTATTTGTCGTGTGAACATGTAAAGGTACAGAAGGAACACTAACTTACCACCTAGCAATTATTATGTTATATTTTATCATATAGTATTTTGCTCTAGATAGTATTTTAACAAATAATCTCCAACCAGATTCACGTAACATTGATGGCTTCAGATACTACATATTTCTAATTAAAGGGTATCATCTGAATTCAAATAATGGCGTTGTAGTATTCATTATACATTATGACTTTCTCTTGTGAATTCGGATTAAGAAATGTTCCTTGTATTATGTTCCTTCAGGATAATACCATTCAAGGTCCATTTTTTGTCTAAGAAGTACGTCGTACAATGTCAATATAACACTTTGAACGATTTCGCTTACATATTTGTGAACATAGGTTTTTTAATACATGTCATATAGAAAGCTTCATCGGAGTCATTTCTATGTTTAAGGGCGCAAGCCCCTGTAAAGCTTCGGTTCGCCATACAGATGATTAAACTACATTATTTGTATCTCTGTTACCGCTGCATCGGTTTTTTTTTAGTTTCATCCAAATTCATCTAATTCGTTTAAATTCCTCAGTATCGCTACAATATAAATATCTTCACAATTCTGGTTAGGCGACAGCCCAGAACCTTCGGTTCGTATGGTCTATCTGCACTATTACGAAAACTTTTTTATATTCCGCCGAATGTCCCGTTTGAGAAATATTTTATCAGTGAATATATAAAACATGTTTTTTAACCTTTATTATATTCAGTAGGCAAATGTTTCTTAGTTATAGGTTTTTATAGCTATTTTACATTTTAATTATATTTCCTTGTTCATCAACATCGATCTCACAGTTTTGAAATTGCAATTTACTATTTAAATCGAGAATTGAGTAGACGTTCATTTTGTTGGGGGGCTGCAATCTTGCATTTTTACATAAGACACAAGTAAAACGTTTTGGTCTTATTCGCCATTTTTTTATTTTTTAAAGCTTATAAAATAATGTGCTTTTTAATTTTAGCCGATATAACCGATTCTAATATCAATCAAGACAGTTCTGATGAAGGGGGCTATTATATTATATTATTGCACTATATTTCAGTTCTTTAGTTATTTTATTTTCTTGATCCATATATTGTTTTTATAATATTACAGTTTTCACTATTAAGTTTTATCAATATCACGGTTTTATATTATTAAGTCTTTATCATTATAACGGTTTTATCAAATGATAATTTAAATTTATTTTTCACTAAACTATTGATTTCAATCCTACATCATCATCAGTTGATTCTTCATCATCGATCATCTCATATACTTGTATCTTCAACATAGCATAAATTACCCTTTTTGGTATAGGATGCCATTCCTGATAGGATCCATTCTTCTTATTGGAATATTAATCTAAATTACATCTTTTATCTGTAATAATATAATAGAGAAAAATATTGGTCTTCTGTATCTCTTTGGAAATTTAATGAACACCCCCATAATCTGAAATCGCTTTTAGTTTTTATAAGGGATGATAAAATTTTAACTTGATTAGATGTAATATCCCTAATTTTAAAATTTTGTTGACCGATGCATTAGTTGTCTATCGTATCTACAACTATTCCATCATTATTATTTTTGTTGTAAGAAAAATGCAAATTTTAGATAATTTTGATTTATGTAGTACTTATATATATTGTACTCAGTCATGAGATATAAATTTGTTCTTACTTAAATTTATTATAGATTACTAATAGTTTATAAATCATTTTTCCATTCACACCTTCTTCAGATGTTTCTGAATATCGTCTATTTTATCATCTTCCTATATTTATTATCATTATTAATTATTCTAAGATTCTTTAAGATTTCGGGGCCAGCTTGAACCTTCGGTTGTTTTATTATTTATA
The DNA here is from genome assembly GCA_907163375.1 of Prostheceraeus crozeri. Lineage (NCBI taxonomy): Eukaryota > Metazoa > Platyhelminthes > Polycladida > Euryleptidae > Prostheceraeus > Prostheceraeus crozeri. Next base: position 2,589 of record CAJQUW010001244.1, on the reverse strand, counting down.
AGATTCTTTAAAATTTTTATGATTATGATTATTGGTCATGTTAATAGTTAAGGTTTCCTTAATTTGTATATTCTTCCTTCGTATAAGGTGTTGTCCACATATATGTTTTCTTGTTCAGCTAAAACCTATATATAAGATTTTACACAAAATTTATTATTTAATTTGAATATTATTCTATATAGTATCTTCATATAGCTCTTGGGCCTTTCTATTGTTTCTTGTTTATAAATTTGATATCTGTAATAAACTTGACATAATAATTTTCATTATGTTTTTTTACTTCTATATGAATATATATTGGCTTTTGTTCATCAAACAACTAATCTAATTTTTTCCTGGAAAACGATTTAATTTTTTAACTAATTTTAATATGAGATATAATTGATAATTTGTTTTTATCCCACCAGTATTACAATTCGGCCAAAACCTGCTCTAATGATCCATAAACATTATTATGACCAAAGATTACCATCATTTTCTTTATTCAATTTTACTTTAGCACATATTATTTTTATTACAATCTCCATAAATATTACTCAAAGGATCTCCTGGAAAAATACATTCAGAGATTTTCAATAGAAGGTAAACTTTAGTTTGATCTTAAAAAATATCGGTAATAATTGAATAAATGATATAAACTATTAAATGGTTTTGTAATGTATTAGTTGCTATTACTTCTTCTTATCCAAAACTTTGTATTCCAATCGTTGACTCGTCCGCACTAGAAGAACAGGATGAAAGGCGAATATCATTTTTTTAAATTTTGATTTTCCTATTTTTTTATTTCTTGTTAGAAAATTTTATTTTTTTATCTTTTATTAGAAGAAAATTTTATTTTTTTATTGTTAAAAATGATGTTACAATTGTTGGTTGAGGTGCATATTATCGAATAATCGTGAATGAGAAATTAGAAGTAGACAATTTATAATTGTAAAAACTGGAGAGTTTTTATTTAGGTACATTCGCTATCTTTTATTTTTCCGCACCAAAAAATACAGTGTTTGACAACATAAAACAATATGTTGATACACAAATCAATATGACTTAAAAGAAAATATATATAATCGATGTTTTGGCTTCCAATGATGAATGTATTAAAGTAGCATTAAATTAATGACACATTCCTTTGAACGACAAAATTATCAAAACTTGTAGAAAAGGATAGAGAGCTAGAAGCAGTATAGTGCACATAAACTTGCTTTAAATAAAAGATTTCAGTACAATCAAAAATTTTAATATATTCTTTCTATATAATTTTATAATCTGCTGTAATTAAAATTAAACATCAGATAAAATATGTTAAAAGATACAATTTGAAGATGGAAATAGAAAACTATCCTGAATAGAATTAAAAAAATTTAAAGCAGTACAAATACATTCCAAAAAGTGTTGATGATATTGAGTTCTAAATATACTCAACAATTGAAAAAGATATAATAGGAATAATAAATGGACGTAAACTCACTTAATGAAAAAGTTGATAAAATGAAAACTCTGGACAAATCAATTTAGAAAATGAATTAAAGGATAAAATTACAAGAAAACGCTCTAAAGAAAAATAAAGATACAGTTAGATTTCTGTTAAAAGACAATGAGATGTACTTTAAAATTAAGATAAATGCACGTCTTATAAAACGGAGTTGATGTGAAGATGAGTTCAGGTGAAAATGCAAGAAAAATAGAAAAGCAATTAAAGTAATCAAACGCTGCTTGACGCAATAGATAAAGTGCAATAACAGGCAATTAATAATAGTTATCTTCGAAGTTGTTGTCCCATTCACAAAAACGTAAAAATTGATCGCGAGTCTTGGGTTTTAATATCTCGGAGGAAGCTCCTCGAGCTTTTTCAATATAAACGTAAAATAGTAAACGGACAAAGGTACTCAGGTTACTAACCAATCGTTAAATATTTTTTTTCCAAAGATAAAAGTAAATTTTATACTAAAAAAAATGCCTGATAAAATTATAAACACAATCTTAACATTTTGCTTCAAATCAAAAAAACTTTTGTCTGAACCATCTATGAAATGTGTTTACCTTTATAGACAGCCTGTAGAACAAGAAACTAATAGGTACACACAATAGTCCTAGCACGCAGGGTGCCGTTCATAAGAAGGAGCTGGCATATTTTTTGTTTGGAAGTCTCGTTAACCTTTATTAGAAATAAATAAAGATTTGATTACATCGGCTTGCAAAGGAAGCAGCTGCTATAGGTGATTAGTAACAGCTAGTGCAATATCAAATGCTGTTAAGTCTCAAACACGAATTAAATCACACTCGAACGTATTCAGTAAACACTGAGGAATCTGATTCTGAAGAACTAAAAAAATCTAAAAAACTTTCCAGAGGAAGCCAAAAAACAAAATGTCTCACATAGCTGTGGGGGAATACCTTGAGGAGCGGAGAGAGTCCGTCTGTAGTAAAAGGGGAAGAAAAACGCGTAGCCCATAGAACATTCAGATTGAAGAAATAAGAGGAAATGGCTTGTGGCGCAACATTCGGTTTATCAGCAAAGCTGTACGGGTGGTCTAAGCGATATTCTAAAAAAATTTTTTTGTAGTAAAATTTTTTTAGCAAAATTTTTTTTTG